>ML780768.1:985458-1002817 GCA_009831015.1 Picea engelmannii | reverse complement strand
CCCCCCCCCCATACCCTCTTCCTTCCCACTCCGTCTTTCCTCCCTTACCAACACAAAAGACAATTCCCGTTGAGTCTCTTGTCTTATTTTCTTTCAACCCTGAAGAAGCGACTGGCTTGTCATAAAAAATGGTTATTCCATGGCTAACTACAACGATGAGATGGATTACTCTCTGGACCCAAGAGAAACACCACCCTGGATGGGGAAAATGGGAAACCCTACTTACTCTTCCTATCAACAGTTGGCCTTTCCACCCACTCCAAGCTTCTCACCAACCTCCACCTCCCCTCCTGTTCCTCAGATCGACTTCCTTTTGCACCTCTCGGGAGTCTCTGGCTCCTCTCCACTGTTTTTCTTTGGCTCCCCCCCTGGCTTGGTCGTGAACATTGGGATAAATTCCCCTTGGATTTGGTCCCCCCCCTCACTTTTGACCTCCTTGCAAACTACACACTCTACAGTGGCCCTCCCCCCCTNNCGCCCTCTGCGATCTCTACACTTCCCCTCCCAGTACCATTATCTCCTAGATTTTTCTGGATCCAGTGGTAAGCCCTTCCACTCTTCAAGGCATTGACGAGCTTGGAGTCCACCCCGACTCACTACCAAGCTCGTTCTTTGAAGAACATGGTTCAAGGGTCCTGCCGACTTGAGACTACAATACATATTTCTCCATAGATTGTGTCCTCCCTCCTGAAGGACCCTCTTACCACCTGGGTCAGACCCCCATGACTCTGGAACAAGGTTTTTTAGTTGGGATCCTTCAAACACACAACCTCAATGGTTGGGAAATCAGCCACAACGAAGTCCCATGCCCTTTCCCACCTCTCATTCTTTAACCAGAAATCCAAGACACCTCCGGGAAAAAAAAGGAGAAAACAAAACAAGTGCCTAGGGTCGTCCAAAGCAGACCCAAATTTTACTCTCGACGATGACCTTACAATGGAAGGAGTATCAACGATGACAGACAAAACACTTTTAGGGAAATCATATGGATGAAAATTCAGTGAAAAAACCCTACGAGCCTGGGATGCATCAAACTGAGGGGTAAATCCCACAGATTCACCCAATATTTTTCAACTCTCTAGAGGTTGGTTTATGATCATCTTCACAGATCCCACTCAGGCCTTGGACACACTCTACTCCACCTGTAAAATAGACTCCTCTCTATTTCTAATGAAACCTTGGAACCCCACTTTCAATGTGATCACTGAAAGACTAGACTCTATTCCAATTTGGGTTCGCCTCCCAGGTCTGCCCCCTCACCTCTAGTCTGAGAGATGCTTCAAAGCTCTTAGGAAATTTCTAGGGGATTATATTTCTGCAGACATGAGTTTCCTCTCTTCAGGCAATATGGCGGTCACACGAATATTTATATCCCACAACATCAGGGAAGGCTTAAGAGAGTTTATCAATCTAATAGACTTGGGATGCATAAGAGTCCAGATATTGGACTATGAAGGAGTTCCCTTTTGCTGCATATGATGCCACGAGTATGGACACGTGGTAAAATATTGTTCCAAACCCTTTAGAATAAGGCACAGACACAACTCACTTGAAGATAGGTGCCACAGAAGAAAAAACTCAGAAACAGTTGGGGGCCTCTCCTCCTCATATGTGTCACACTGTTCAGGGACTCCCTCCTCCTCTATGTCACACTCTTCGGGGACTCCCTCCCCTACTACAACAACCTTCCAATATACACCAACAGTGGACCCTCAAGAGTTGGATGACAACAGATTATCACTTCTTTCCTGCATGGGTGAAGGGGCAAGCTCCGATAACAGTCTGGAGACATTGCCACAACATCTGATCAATGACTTCCTAGGTATGCAACTCTCCTTTCCTCACCCTGTTTTTGGTTTTCAGAATTCTTTCAATTTTTTCCTAAATGGTCATATCCCACCATCCTTATTTCCTCCCTACACCTTCACTTCTCCCCCCCCTCCCCTTCACTCCTCCGCCTCCCTCCCCACTACCCCACTAATACAAGACCCTCCCCCGATTGCCTCTCCCCCTTCCTCCTCAAAATCCCGATCCACAAAGGAACCATCCACTAATGTCTCTGAGAACTCCACTATACGCTATCACCTCCGAAATTGATATGTTACCATTAACGCCATAGACCACAAAGGCCTTGGTCCTTCTCCATAACTCCTAAAACCAAAAAAAGGCAGAGGTCGGCCATCCCACCTCTCCTTATCACAATATCGTGCACTTCTTGACACGACCTCAGGTCGACAAAAATCCCTCCTTGCGGCCCTTAGAGAAAAAAATCCCGCGTCGGGGTTCCCCCATGAAGCTCCTCTCCTTCAACTACAAGGGTTTAGCGAGCTCCTAAAAAAAATCCACTTTAAAAAGGTTGGTGACCTTACACCAACCAGATGTATTATTTCTCCAGGAAACTCTTGCAGAGGAACGCACAACCAAACAATCCCTCATGAACCTCTTCGTAGGATGGGATTTCTTGGGTCTGGATGCAAGTGAAAGATCAGTAGGCCTAGTAATTGGCTGGAACTCAAGGAAAATAAAAATCCTAAAATCTTGGGCCTCAGATTCTTGTCTGGGACTCGAGGTACTAGATGAAGGACTAGGGTTGACTCTCAAGCTTATAAATATCTATGGGCGAAACACATACATGATACTCTTATGGAACTCACTCTTCAAAAAGGATCTCTTGAGGGCAGAAAAACCAATTATCGGTGGAGATCTCAATTTCTCCCTTGGTGAAGCAGAAAGCTGGGGCCCCTCGGCCCACCTAGATCCAAAAAATTCTTTCTTTAGCCACTTACTAGCTACAAATGGTTTCATCAACATTGTGCCAACCAAACTGCTCCCCACTTGGAGGAATTTAACAATTGAGGATGCACATGTGGCCAAAAGATTAGATCGTTTTTTTTTATCACAGAAACACTCTCTCTTCTTCCACTCTAGTTTTGACAATGGATTGGAAGAGGGGGTGATTCAGATCACTTACTAGTCTGGATAACCCTACACAATGGACCAAAAACGTTGGTACCCCTTTGAAATTCAACGCAAACTGGCTAAAAGAAGACAGTTTCCAAAAACCGGTCAAAGACAACTGGTCCCCCCTCCTAGATTCGGAAGAAACTTCAGTAGCCATACAATTCATGGACAACTTAAAATTAATAAAGAAACTGGTCATCCCTTGGGAAAAAACAAAACAAAAGGAAGAAGAGAATGAGCTAAGAAGCATTGAAGACCACCTGGAAAAAAGTTACCAAAATATTGATTCCGACTTCTCTTTGAATTCTTCTCACAAAGTGTTCAAAACCCTTGAAGTAAAATGAAGGAAACTACTGGCCAATAAGGAAGCAACCTGGAGACTGAAAATCAGGGCAATCTGGCTTGAAAACAGCGATGAAAACACAAAATTCTTCCATGCCTATGAAAAAGGAAGGAAAGCAACAAATACTATCTGGAGCCTAAAGGATCAAGAAGACAGACATGCCACTTCTTTTGAAGGACTAAAAAATATGGGAAAAAAACACTTCCAGAATCTCTTCAAAGACGATCGAAGGGCAAACCTAGATGACATCATAAAATTGGCTTTATATGTCCCCTCCTTTGTAGATGAGGAAAATAACCAAAACCTCTATGTAAAAGTTACAGAAACAGAACTCAAAGACACAATGCAAAGATTTCAAAAAGATAAAAGCACGGGACTTGACGGTTGGACCATTGAATTCTACCTGGGGTTCTTTCGAATTGATTAGAAAGGAAATTGTCAAAGTCACAGAGGAATCCATATTAAATGGTAGAATTCACGGCCTACTCAACACCACTTTCATATATCTCATCCAAAAGGTAAACAATCCTCTTTCTTTTGATGATTTCCGACCCATCTCCCTTTGCAGTTGCATTTACAAATTTATTTCAAAAACTATTGCGCGAAGGCTGAAGCCATTACTCTCAAAGTCTATTTCAAAAGAAAAAAATGGTTTTTTAGAAGGGAGACAAATCCACGAAGCCACTGGGGTAGTGAAAGAAGGCTTACATAGTCTAAAAACAAAAAAAAGCAAAGGGAACCATCTTAAAAATCAATCTCTCCAAGGCATTTGACAAAGTAAATTGGTCTTATATCAGACTACTCCTCACCCATCTTGGATTCAAAGTTCCCTTCATCAAATGGATTATGGCTTGCAAATCATCGATTTCCTTCCAGTCCTCATAAATGGAGCAACTTCCCCTTTCTTCATTTTTGAAAAAGGACTCTGCGAAGGCTGCCCCCTTTCCCCACTACTGTTCCTATTGGTGGCCGAGGGACTGAGCTTGGAAATTTTAAATGTTGTTAGAACAAGGGAGTTCCATGGAATATAGATCACCACTAGCCAAAGACTTACACACTTACTCTTTATACATGACATCCTCATATTCTGCAGTGGACATAGGCAGGATGCAGAAGTGGTTTCAAATATACTCTCTCTCTTCCAATCAGCTACAGGAATGAAAATAAATATACAAAAATCCACCCTCTCCTTATCAGAATTGGAAAGGGAGGAGGAAGATATTTACAAAAGACTCTTTCCATTCACACATCAAGACTTCAAAGTTGGTCTAAAATACCTTGGTTTTCACCTAAAACCAAATAACTATCATAAAAATGACTGGAAATGGCTCATCTCAAAACTAGAGAAAATATTATCAAGATGGAGCTTTAGGTGGCTCTCAAGAGCAGGAAGACTCAAACTAGAAAAAGCATTACTAGAAGCCATCCCAGTCTACTGGATGTCTCTGGCCTGGATACCGAAAGGAACTCTAGAAAAGATCAGGAAAATATTTTCTTGTTTCATCTGGTCAGGCTCTGGAGAAAAAAACATACAGCCTTGGGAAAAGTGGGATCTTATAGCAAGACCAAAAGCCCTAGGAGGATGGGGGCTCAAAAACATATTCATGTTCTCCAAATAATTGGCAGAAAAAACAGGCTAGAGACTCATCACCAATAGAAACCTTTGGTCCACTGTTATCTATTGAAAATATATAGCCCCGTGGTCATTGGAAGATTGGATCAGATCCCCAACCAAATCTCATTCAGGATCCATTTTTTGGAAAGATCTTACTTCCTCATTCTTAGTTATTGGTGAAGGACTAGCATGGAGAGTAGGTCGTGGGAACCATCACCATATAGGAGTAGACCCCTGGCTAGGAAGTGGGACCACACACATCCTCCCCCCAGATCTTATCAATCTACTCCACAGGCAAAATATCTATTTACTCTCTTAACTGGCAGACCCCCTTACAACAACACAATGGTCACAAGGATGGAAGAAAGCAATTGATCTAGGGCTATATGGAGCTTCCACAATACTCTACAAAAATTATTTCAAAGCTATACAAATCGGTCACATGAGACTTACCGACAAAGAAGATGAACTGGTATGGAAAAAGCATCCCTCAGGTGTATACACCCCAAAATTGGGATACATTGCAATAAATCTGGACCTCTTTCAACAACAACAGTTTTGGTGGTGGAAAGGACTATGGAAGTTAAAGTGCCCACAAAAAGAAAAACTCTTCCTTTGGGCAACACTAAATTGGAAAATCCCTAGATGGGAAATACTACAAAAACAACAGTTCAAAGGGCCTGGTAGATGTCCACTGTGCCTTTCGGAAATTGAAACAATCTAGCACATATTTATCACCTTCCCTTTTACCCAAAGAGTTTGGCAAGAGATTTCAGCCAGCCTCAGACAAACCTGTACTTGAGAAGGACCAAACCTAGAAAAAAGCCTGGAAATTATGGCCTCAAGAATCCAGATTCAAAGAACTAAAATCCCTCCCCCTCATCTTAATTTGGGGCATTTGGCTGGCCATAAACACATCAATTTTTCAAGACAAAGCTTCAGCCCCATAAAAAAATGCAGCACACAATCTCTCAATTCTTTCACATTTCCTGCAAATAAAAAATGGGACAAGACAAAAAACTTTCTCTCCTGGACAAATAGATCTTTTGAAGCCTTGGGCTTACTTCGATGGAGCTTCACAGAACCAACTCTGCGGGGGTGGGTTCATACTACACCTTTCAAAATCACACTATTTTCATACAAAACTGGGGTTGGGACAGGGGACAAACAACCATGCAAAGCTTCTGACATTAAAACTTCTACTTACCTTTGCAAAAGAAAAATATCTACGACACATCCAGATCTTTGGAGACTTATTGATTGTGGTGAATTGGGCAAGGAAAATTCAGAAATGTCATAACATTTTCCTCTTCCCTATTCTGGAGGACACTTGTCGGTTACTAGAAAATTTTGACACTGCGACTATCTCCCATGTCTACAGGAACATGAACATGGTAACAGATGCACTCTCAAAAGCAGGGCTCCACCTTGCACTAAGACTTTGGGACATCACAGAGCACAAAAATGGAAGCTCACAAAATGTTTACCACCGAACTTTTATAGTCTCAACAACTCAACAACATAATACACATCATGATCAACAAGAACAACAATGACATTAAAATTTTCACATAGAAAGCAATCAATAGAAAATTCTGGAAGAATTCCACAAAGACTACAGAGTAACAGATTCATAATCGGAATCAAAGATTCATAGCCCACTGGGAACATTATATGTAACTAAATATGAATCTTTCTTGAGAACTCGCTACATGGCTGAAAGTCAGAGACCTACACAATTTTTGTTTTTTATTACCCCGACACATATATCTCACCCACGAGGTGTAGTGCTCCTCGAAGCACCTACACAATGTAATTTTGTCTCTTAGGATGAATAAAATTACGCTTTTTTCCAAGGAAAAAAAATGACTTGGAATGTTGTAAACAAAAACCCTTAAAATCAAACCCAAAACTGAAAAGTGATACTATCAATAGCGCCTTTTTTTTGGAGCTAAAATTACAACTTGTTTAAAACCACGTGCTTAACCACTGGTACCATTCCAACGAAAATCTTAAAATCAATGCTAAAATTAAAAACCGATGCTACAAGTAACATCATTTTGTTTTATGGGAGGTTAAAATTACAACTAATTTGAAATCATGGCCTTAACAAAAAATACTATTACAACCAAAATCTTAAAATCAACCCCTGAATTGAAAAGAGGTGTTAGTAGTATAAAGTTATTTTTTTGTAAACTTAAAATTGTAACATTTTTAAACCATCACATAAGAAACTGATATTATTCAAATAAAATCACCATATCTATCGTTGCTCCACCCTCACCTTCCCCTTAAAAAAATCGTAAAAAAATAACAAAATCTTAATTTTTTTCTTCAAAACACTAAAAAAAACACCAAATAAAAATTAAAAAAAAAATAGTAATTTTAAAACCATAAAAAACAAAAATTAAAAAACATTAAAAAATATAAACATTATATATATATATATATATATATATATATATATATATATATATATATATATATATATGATGATGATGATGATGATGATGATGATGATGATGATGATGATGATGCTTTTCATCTTCAACCTTTTTAGTGTCACAAATGTGACACACTCTTTCATCCCATGGCGTTTTAGAAATTGACCAACACCCAGTTTCACTATGGAACTTGTGGGAATTTGTTCTTATCTTAGCAATGCTTATTTTTTTCTTTATATATCTTTATAAAATATATATTAAAAAATACAATGATAAAATATTTTTTAATATGATATTAAAAAAAAAACATAATTAAAATATCCTATAATACATATCATAAATATAAATCATATAATACATATCATAGAAACAAAGGTATATTACGTGAGGGATATGGTTATACCATATGAACCATATGTTATAACATATGGAAGAAGGGTGTATGCATGGGGGCGATCCCTATAACATATGGAAAGGGGTTATGTGCCTTGACTCTCTAGGTTTGCGTATCCGACACGTAACTTTTCTTATGTTATAACTAGAGACTCAAGATACGTAACATATGTTATTATATGTCATATACTTACGCGGTCGAGTGAACCACCTTTTCAAAGCCTTTACAAATTGCTCACAAAAAGTTTTCTTCTATGAAGGATCATAACTTAACCAATTAACTTTTACTAGATCTTGAAACTTATCCTGTTGATTTATCTTGGATTAAACTTGAAAAGAGCTTCTAGTTTTGGATCATTTTTATCCAATTCCAAAATAATGGGAAAGTGATTTGAGCATTTATTGGATCTTATCCGTGACCTACATCTTTTCACCTTGAGCATCTATTGGATCTTGTCCATGACCTACATCTTTCCACCTTCTATATAAAGTCCCCATGGATTAGAAACCTATCAAGCCTCTTTGAAACACAATCTTCCCGTGATCTATTATTGCTCCAAGTTAACTTGATCTTAATAGGCTCAATGTCCACAACACTTGTTTGATTAAACAGGTTATAGAAGAATTTGGCTAATCTATCCAATCTAGCATTGGATCCCCATACCTCCCTACTATTCAAAGTGAGATTTAAATCCCCTCCAATTATGAGATTATCAACTTTAAAACACTCAAAAGAAAACTATTTTTCCCAATAGATTTGTTTACCTTCATAAGGTCCATACATATTTAATAAAGTTAGAGTTAAGCCCAAGTTTTTACTCTACACCTATGTGCAAAGAACTAAATGAACACTGAAAGAATTAATAAGGGACATATTGTGATTCCAACTAGTCAAACCCCCTGAAAATCCTTTTGAATCTAAAGCAAGGAAGTCCCATCCCCCAACAAACTTTTTGAGTTCAAAAATTAACTGGTGTCCCTTTCCCATTGTCTCTTGTATCAACGTTATATCTAGTTTGTCTAACTCTACCAATCTCTTGAGGGCCAGTCTCTTAGCCTACTCTCCTAGGCCTTTCATCTGAACTAAAAGTACTTTCACCGGACACAAAGGAGGGTGTAAATGTTGCACGACACAAAGGAGGGTTTAAATCCTACATTAAGGGATCATGTTATCAACCTTTATTTACCTTGATTTACTTCTTTAATAATTTCTCTCTCCTAAGCTATCTTCAAATTTGACTTCCTCCCTACAGTCAAAGGTCCTAGGTCTTTTGAGTAGTTTGAAACGAGACCCTGGAAGCTGGTAGAATTGGTGGGGCTGGTCCCCTCTTTGGACATAGGAAATAATGCCCTCACCCCCTCACAAAGGTGTTCGACATGGCTTGACTATTCCTTCCACCAAAATAAATTTCTTTATCAATAGAATGAACTGACTCACAAGATTGGATATCAATGGTATCTGTAAGGTACAAGATCTATTATAATAGCATAAAAATATAAATATTGCAAAAAATAACAGCGTAACAACACAATATATGAAACCACAACACCAAAATAATACCTTTATTGATAGGAAACAATGTTCACTTGCTTCTTCGAGGGGGAAACCTCCAACAAAGCAACGCTCTATTACAATAATTCTTAATAAAAAACTTGTCATGCCTCCTATTCTTATTTATACTAATTTTATCTTCTAAAGAACCTTCTAGTGGAAGATATTTCTAGAAGTCGAAGCTTATATTAGGTCTTCTTACATTGACTTGTTCTCATTTATTAAATAGGTCTTATAAACTAATGTCAACCTTTATTACATGAAAAATATATTATTCTACCTACATGAGGGTTTAGGGAGGTTAGGTCCCTAACATGCCCTCCCCCTTGAAAAAAAACCTTGTCCTCAAGGCTTGAGATGAGGAAATTGTTGCAGAATGGTAGCAAGCTCCTAGGTGACATTTTCTGGAGTTGTATCTTTCCATTGCACTAACACTTCCTGGATGGTACGCTAATGGAGACGACGTTCACGCTGGTCCAAGATTGCTTGGGGATGTAACCAAATGGAACCTTCTTCATCCAACTAAGGGAGGTGGGTTTGAGTTTGTCACTTAGTTCCAATCACTTTGTTTAAGCACAAGACATGAAAAACAAGATGGAGCTAGAATCAATGGGCAGAGCTAACTTATATGTGACAAGCCCCACCTGCTTGAGAATGGCATAAATACCATAAAATTTGGGAGCAAGCTTCTAAAAATGGCCAGTTTTGAGTGAAGTCTGCTGATAAGGTTGCAAATGAAGAAACACCTAGTCCCCTTCAACAGATTGGCGTCCGAACGACCTTGATCAACTTATTGCTTCATGCAATTTTGATCCATCACCAAATTGTCTTTGAGGGTACAGAGAACGGCCTCGCATACTGTAATAGTTTTTTCAACCTCCTGAACCTTAGAGACACCTGACATGTATGAGAGAACTGATGGTGGATTTTGTCCATATACTACTTCAAAAGGAGTCACACGAGTGGTTGTATGGTAATATGTGTTGTACCACCATTCAACTAGTGGTAACCACTAAGCCCACTGATGATGGCAGTTAGATGAAAAACACCTTAATTATGTTTCCAAACACTTGTTGAGAATTTCGGTTTGACCATTAGTATAGGGATGATAGGCGGTACTAATATGTAATTGGGTGCCTTGTAGCTTGAACAATCATTGCCAAAAATTGTTGGTGAATGTGGGATCCCTATAAAATACAATAGAATGTGGCATGCCATGAAGTTTGAAGATATTATCCATGAAAACTTGGGCCACTGTGGATGTGGTGAAAGGATGTTGCAGAGCATAGAAATGAGCATATTTGGAAAGACAGTCAACCACCACTATGATGATTGTCTCATTGTTGGATTTAGGGAGGCCCACAATGAAATCCATAGAGATATCATGCCAAATCGAAGGGGGAATTGGAAGGGGTTGGAGTGTGCCAGGGGATTTGACTGTTTCTCCTTTGTTGCGTTGACATACATCACATTTAGCCACAAAGGTGCAGACGTCCTATTTCATACCATCCTAGAAAAAAAGAACATTTGACCATTTCATAGGTTTTTCTAAACCTCGAATGCCCAACGGTGGGTAAAGTATGGAGCTCAGAAAACACCGTAGATTTAAGTTGTGACTGATTTCTTAGATAGAGAGGACCTTTTTAGCGAAGTTCATTATTGTGCCAAGAGTACCTTGGAGAGGTTGGAGAATTTGCTTGCAATTTCTATATTAGGTGAGATATTTTGGGATCTTGCAACCATTCATGACGAGCAGTTTGGAGCCAATTGGGTACAATGAATGAGAGGGAAAAGAGGGACCTATCTTCTTCATATTTTCGGCAAAGAGCATCAAAAACCAAATTTTATTTTCCCTTATTTTAAATGATCTCATAATCATAGCCAAATAGCTTGGTGACCCAGTTTTGTTGCTCCGGGGATGAAATCCTTTGTTCTAGAAAATACTTGAGGCTTTGGTGAACAACATTAATTTGGAAGCGTTGCCCCAATAGACAAGGACGCCAGAGATCCACGACATGAAAAATAGCCAACATTTCCTTTTCATATATGGATTGGCCATAATGTCTATATGAAAGTTGTTTGGTAGTGAAGGGAAAAGGCCGACCATCTTGCATGAGGACTAACCCAATTCCTTTTCCAGAAGCATCACATTCCAAGACAAAAGCCTTGGTGAATTTGGAAAGGGAGAGGACTAGAGTCATGCACATAGAATCTTTCAAGGCCTAGAAGGATTGGTCAGTTGTTGGAGTCCAAGTGAAGGCGTTATTTTTAAGGAGAGCAGTGAGAGGTGCTGCAATTTTGCCATAATTATTAACAAACTTGCGATAATAACCTGTTAAACCCAGAAATCCACGCAAGCTCTTAAGAGTTTTAGGGCGAGGCCAATCCTACATAGCTTCAATTTTCTTAGGATACACTCATACATCGTCCTTGCCCACACTATGACCGAGGTACTCCATTTCTAAGGCTCCAAATGCACATTTAGATTGTTTGAGGAAAAGTTAGTGCTTAGAGAGTGGATGGGGAACGTGATCCACATGGGCAAGATGGGATGTCCAAGTTTTACTATAGATGATAATAACATCAAAGAAAACTAAGACAACATGACAAATAAAAGCATGGAAGACATGATTCATGAGACTTTGGAAGGTGGAGGGGGAATTACACAGGCCAAAGGGCATGACCAAGAACTCATAGTGACCCTCATGAGTTCTAAAGGCAGTTTTGGGAATGTTTTCTTCGTTCATACGTATCTAGTGGTATCCAAAACGAAGATCAAGTTTAGTAAAGTACCGAGCACCACTCATTTCATCCAAGAGATAATCAATGAAAGGAATGTGAAACTTGTCTTTGATGGTGAGTTTATTGAGGGCATGAAAGTCAGGACACATGCGCTAAGTACTTTCTTTCTTGAGTACCATGAATAGAGGAGAAGAATAGGGGTTGGTACTAGGGCGGATAACACCCGCTTGGAGAAACTCTTGCACGATTTTCTCAATTTCATTATTTTGGGAAAAGGGATGACGATAAGGGAAAACATTGGGAAGAAGAATGTCATGAACAAAGGGAATGGAATGATCTTGAACAACATGTGAAGGAGGAAGTCCCTGAGGAGTGGAAAAAACATCTTGGTGTTTGGAGATGATAAATTGGAGGTCAGGATGCACAGAGGGTGTGTCAACTGCTTGAATGGAATAGAGTTGGAAAATAATACTTGATTGAACTTTCTTGATAAGATTTTTCGTTCGATGGGAACTGCTGATCTCAGGAGAACCTATTGTGAGTCCATGGAATTGATATTGTTGTCCCTCATGGTGGAATTGCATGGTTAATTCCTTAAAATCCATGAGAATGGGGCCAAGAGTGTGTAACCATTCAACACCTAGAACAATGTCACAACCGCCCATATCAATGGAAAACATATGAGATTTGAGGTGGTACTATCCAATTTGAAGACACACATTTTCACAATTGCCACCACATTTTATGGACCTGCCATTGGCTATCATGATTTAAAAATTGTCGGCGACACAAATATAACAATTGGTTTCCTAGGCAATGCAACAGTGAATGAAATTATGGGTGCTTCCACTATCAACACGGATTATAACTTTCCTATGCTTAATATAGCCAATGAGATTGAGGGTTTATGGAGTAGAGAATTCAGTGAGGGCATGCAATGAAATCAGGGGGTCAACTTCGGGTGGGTCAACCGGCTCCGTAGTAGCATTAGGAAGGGGTAGCTCTTCAACAGGGGGAACTTCAACTTATTCTTCAACAACATCCTCTGAAATGGCCATAAAAAGTTTTTGTTCCTTACACTTGTGCTTGGGAAAATATTTTTCATCACAATTATAGGAAAGACCCTTGAGTTGGCATTCTGCCATTTCGACCCGAGTTAATTTCTGGACCTTGAGGGGAGTGGCAGGGGGGCATGATTTGTGGGGCGAGGGAGAGGAACAAAAGAGGGTTTTTTGTTTAGAGAGAAAACAACTTGTTGGGATTCTTTAGAACATTTAATGTCTTCCAACCAAGTTTGAGGGTGAGCCATGAGGACCTGGGCTTGGATTTCATCCTTTAGGCCACTCATAAAGCATTCCCAGAAGAACACATATGTCATGCCATATGTTCTGAAGGCCAAATGATCAAAGGAAATTATGAAGTCTTCCATTGTGCCTGACTCTTTCAACTTGGTCAAACGTCCTAAATAGTGGGTGTCAGTGTCAAAACATTCATAGATCTCTACAAAAAATTGGGTCCATGCAATATACCCAAGGCATGCATTTTTACGCCATTTCCACCATTTCCAACATTCAGGATCCAGATAGAGAAAAACATAACGAATTTTGGCCGACTCATCGATAATGCCATGAAGAGATAAATAATGCTCCATTTGAGTGACCCAACCCATGGGGTCAAAGCCATCAAATTTATTGACCTCAACTCGAGGAAGACTAGGGTCACGATGAAAGGAGTTGGATTGAAAATTCATATAATGGGAGGAATCAACACCATCTAAGTGGGATGGTTTGTTTGAGAAGGAAGGGTTTGTTGGCAGCCCCACAATATTTTCACCTTTTAAAGCGACAAATAATAATTTCTGTAGCTGCCTACGCTTTGTGATATAAATATTGCTATTTGAAGGTGAAATTTTCGACTGTAAAAGGGTGTTTCGATTGTTCCTATTTCTCATTTTCATGCTTGGTTCATGATTGAAATCATGAATGAAGCATTGAAAATTATAATTGTATTGCAATTGTATCTAAGGCTTATTTCTCTAGAAGGGTAAATGTTCTTACAAATCTTTTAAGGAATGTTGTTTTTCTTTGAAGCTTATCTTATATCAATAAAAAAGTTGTTTTAAGTTGCTCATGGGTTATGAGATATATCTTGAGTACTTAAATGATACACCAAGAATCGATTGGCAATAGACTATGGGTTTGTTTCATTTATAAGTTTTGGTAAATCATTTTTTATTTTTGGTCATTATGCTTTGGTTTGTAAAGCACCTCTTCTCCTAACCTTAAAAAATCAACACCACCCTTTACAGAATGATTAGATTCAAACACACCCGGTCCTATTCTGTACTCTGTTTGAGGTGGCAGTTTGAATCGACAGGTCCATCATTACAAGTTAAAGTCTTGGGTTTCATTTTGTACCCTTGTCATTCATTGCAAAAAACGCTCGATTTTTTGTTTTGAAACCCCTTATGCTTTCATTTTGGTCACGCTAGGGTATTGATGAGTTATATTCCTTTGGTTTTTGCTCTGGTTTCCTCTGTTTTTTGAAACCCTTCATACTCACAGTGAACTCTGTCTACCTTCGTGACTGCTTTTCTGAACCCTTATGGCCCCTGTCGTTCGTGTCGAACCAAATGGCTCCCAAACCTTGCTTTTATATGACGATGCGAGTGAAGACCTCAAGAGTCAAGGTTGGGTTGCATTTCTCAAGAAATTCCAGGGTTACAACTTGCAAGCAACCCAAGACTTCGCCCTCTCTTTCGATGGATGCCGAGCCAAAGCGGGTGATGTTCAATAAGAAATCACCGAGGAGTTTTTGAGCGAGGCAACGGGCCTTCCCCTTACCGAGCAAAAACGGTTTAAGAATTCCAAGTTAGAGGAGGTTCCATGGAGTCTGTTTGTTACCTCTCGAAAGATCCAGTGCGGTGACAAAGGTATGCCAATTTCTCTATTGAAAAATAGATGACATGGGTTACTGGCTGTGTTAAGGCAATTTTTTACTTGTGAAGGATGCTACGATATTGTTTTACTTTACCACATAAGACTGTTAATGAACTTCATCGGTTTCCAGTTAAACATGCCATTTTATTTATTGAGCAGTTTATATAAAATGGCTAAGAGATATAAAAGGCAAGGTTTGAATTCTAGTTTATTGTACCATGGGTTAATTAGGTTGTTATTAGTCCATCATTTGAAACTACAAGGCGACAATTGGGATACTTTCCTAACTCACAACGACTTCGTTACATTAAATCCTATAGAGATGCCTGTGGTTGATAAGCCTATGTTGGAAAATCCCTCTGCTCCTTCCAATGATAGACCAATTTTCTTATGCAAAGAATTATGTGATAAGGTTGTGCTCGATGAGCCTATGTTCAAGCAACCATATGCTAACCCTAGAGTCATTAAATCTCTTGAGCGTGAGTAGTACGTTTTCCCTAACACCATTGCAAAGACCGTAAATAGGTATTCGTGCAAATTTTCAAATAACAATTCAGACATAAGGTTTAATAACAAAAGAGTTGGGAGATTAATCTTGAGGAGTTTATGGAATAAAAAAAAATCTCATGTGAGCTCGATCAAAGCAATCGAGGTCCATGAGAGCTCTGATTCTGAGATCGAAAAGTTATTGGCAGAAATTACTATAAACCAGATCTCAGTCAGAATTATGATTTTGTAGATAATCTGCCACCATGCCTGAAACATAACAAATATTTTCAAGGGATCAAACTCAGTCAAAAACCCACTGTGGATAGTGGTAGGGTTTTGACGCACAATCATGTGTTTCCTCAACCAACTGTCCCTAATCTATAGTGTGAAGTGTGTTTGCATTGGATAGGCAATTATTACACAGATATCCCAATCCTTCAGGTAAAGATCAAGACCCTCGCGGCTCAGATTTACTCAGTAGCAAGTGAAAACCACAAACTCAAGATCATAACACAAAGGCAAGGACAAACTTGAAAATAAATGGAAATGTCATAATAAAAAATGTTGAGTGTGTCAAAGCAGTTATCAACTCTGAGATTTTATAAGTTGAATTTAGTATTCAGTTGTAAGGTAATATTTGTTTGTATCTTAGTTGTTCTTTTATTGCTATTTTTCTAATTAATATAGATTGAATTAGATTTCTGTTGTTTAAAATAAGACTAGCTACATAATCAACAGATTCTGTAGCCAGTCAATTCTCATGAATTTTTTTGGAAAACATTAGTTGAATAAATGTCTAATTTCTTCATTTCGTTTTCTTTCAGGATACCATATATCTGGTGGTGATCTCAAAAGATGGATTATTTCTGGGATTAGTTAATTAGCCATTTCTTTTTGTCTCATTTTGAACAGAAACAAAACTTTTATAATTTTGGGAGACACAATTTTATATTGAGTGGTTTTACCACCCTCTATTTTTGTAACTAGTAAATCATCTTGGGATTTGAACCTATCTTAGAAGATAAGATGCTTAGTTTACCTAAAATCTTTAAATACATAGTATTTTGTAATAGAAGACATCTTAGCCTGGGGCTGAAGGTGGACGATTAATTCACAAACCTGAATGGAACAAAAATTTTCATTTCAGCTTTAGCTTCTTGTAAATGGTGTTTTCATTTGTAGTTTGTTTATTCTGATAAACTAATAGTTTTTTGATAGCTTTAGACTTCAAAATCTGTTATGTTTTTGGGATAATTCTTTTTAAATATCGTCCATATTTGATGCTTCAAATATTAAATAGAGTGATCATTTATTCAGCTCAAATGACAAGATTTCTCTTTAATTTTTAGTTGAATGATTAAATGCAATGTTGTTACTATTAGATTTATCTCAATGTAATTGCTTATAATCATAACATCACAATAACTATTTGTATCATTCTTTCTGTTATTAAAACTCAACTGCCATCACATTGTTCTGCATTTATTCAGAACAGTTTTAAGGTTCATTGTAGGTTTCCCTTTTGGACAAGGTGGTTGGATGTTCTCTAATCGTACAAATGTTTGGATGCATATCGTTATCTCGCTAACATGTTTGCTCATTTATGTTTTTCTGTCATTTATTCATCACTGAAACTCAAATATATGGTTTGTCTTTTGACCATCCACATACTTCTGTTTCATAGTATTTTTTCTTATTAGTTTAGGTTGATAAAGAAAAAACGAAAAATATATTATGTGCTTTCTTTATTTTCTTTTTCAAAGCAGTCATTTTTTCTACATTGAGTTTTTGTAAGTTTAGATTAAAGCTTGCAATGTGTATATCATGTACATAAATAAGATAAGTAAACCTGCTATTTAAATATATCTACAGTAGTTACGT
>ML780768.1:912288-985302 GCA_009831015.1 Picea engelmannii | reverse complement strand
ATATAGTAATTAGTAATTTGTTAGTTATTTCATTATTTTTAGTTGTTTCTTTAGGACTTTTAGATTAGCTAACAGAGCCATTAAACCCGTCAGAACGCGTTACACCAAATGGCTTGGGTTATTTGGACAACCCCGGACGAGGCTCGTTCTTCCAATTGACGGATGATCATTTTCGCTCGTCAACAAATGGCACTAGAAGGAGGGCTTGAATACAATTGATGGCAGGTGGAAGTCGCAAGACTCCTACCCCACACACTCGCTCCCCTATAGTAACTCTGAGTCATTCTGACAACAACTTTACCTCTCAAACAATAACTACCTCAAACAAAAATCCACAGATTCTCGTTGAGCCAGTAACACCAAACCCTCAAGGGTCCGACGTACAAGAAATTGCTCGTCAGTCACTTTTAAGGACACACAGTGCTTTGGCTCATATCATATAACCTGGTCAGCCACTGAATCAATCTCTAGATTTCTTTGATATCAGAGAGCAACTTGAAGGCATTGGTCTTCTTTTAAATCCCACAGATCTTGACCATACCCCTACTCTTGGATCCGGAGGATGTTGTATCCCACCTTCACCACCTCATTCATATCCTTCCTCTTTAGAAGGAAATTCATCTAACGAAGACAGTTCTTCATCTGAACCATCTCATCCTTCGACACCGCCTACACCCATGGAAAATCAAAACAATCCCGCTAGACCTTGGCTCGACCAAGACACTGTGGCCATACCTGGACCCCAAAACCCTTTACCAAAACATCTGGATAAATGGTTACCTAAGTTCAACCCTGATTCTAAGCAAATCGCCAAAGATCACATAAAAAAATTCATGCTAGCCATTAGACTCTGAAGTGTAGAACATGAAGATGTAGTATGTAGACTTTTTCCTTACACGTTTGAGGGAAATGCCTCTACATAGTATTTCTCCCAACAACATCACACCATTGTATCTTGGGACAAATTCGAATCCTGTTTCCTAGAGAAGTTCATAGATGATAAATCTCCTGAAGTCTTAGTCATGGAACTCTCCATCTTAAAGATGAACCCTAAGGAGAAAGTAAAATATTTTAACCAAAGGTTCCTCATGTTAAAAAATTGAATCCCCACTAATTCAATGCCCGCCGAAAACCTCATTGTGGCATATTACACCAAATCCCTACACCATAATGTAGCAATTTGGGTTAAAAGGTCTAAGAAGTCAATGTTACTAGAAGCCTTCGAGGAGGCAAGCCAGATAGAAAAACATATTTTGAGCTTGAAAGATAATCTTAGTAATGAGGAAAAAATAACCCCATCTTCTAAGAAGAAAATAGAGATTCTTCCTAGACCTCCCCAAACCAAAACTCAATCAGAAACCTCATATTTGGAAAGTTTACAAAAGGTCATCCATAAATTATCAAATCAAGTCGTGGACTTGAGGAGATCAACTGAAGAAGCATTTTCAAGAAAAGGAAGTTACAAAC
The DNA here is from genome assembly GCA_009831015.1 of Picea engelmannii. Lineage (NCBI taxonomy): Eukaryota > Viridiplantae > Streptophyta > Pinopsida > Pinales > Pinaceae > Picea > Picea engelmannii. Next base: position 983,835 of record ML780768.1, on the reverse strand, counting down.
CTCCTTTTAGAAAACCTTTTCCCTCAAACCGACCAAACCCAACCCCTGAGGGTCTAAATTTTGAAAGCTTACAATACACTATACATACTATTTTTGAAGCACATGATAACTTAGTCCCCCCCCCGAGAATTCTGAAGATGTATTTGAAGAGGAAACAATCAAAGAAGAGGAATCATCTCCCAATGTCTTCGGGCATTTTTTCGACAATAAGTTTCAAGCCAATTTTGAAACTGTCAATCCTTACAACACTAGAAGTAAAACTCAGAGTAAACCCTCTTCCGAAATAAGTACTAATGTGCCTCTGAAACAATTTAAACAATCTGAAACAAAACATAATTTAGCAGCCCCAAGTTTAGACTGTGATTTGATCGAAGACCTAAAGAAAATTAGAGCTAATATTTATGTTTACGAACTTTTAAAGTTTCCTTTTCTTTTGCAGAAAATGCTTTAGAACATTGCAAAAAACAGTAAAAACAACAATCTGAATAGCAAGAAAATTGCAGAAATCAGTCCTAAAACAACTCAAAAGGTCCTCGCTAAAACAACACTTGAACCCTCAGATAAAATGGACCTCATTGAAAAAATTGTATCAAATGTAGATAAAGTAATTTCAGGGATGGCAGCTAAAAATCAATAGAATTCTGTTGTTAATACTCGCAAATAAGTCCCACCTTTTTTTATTAACTTTTGAAATTTTCAATAGAAATGTACATAATTGCATGGTAGATTCTGGCGCATCATCAAATGTGATGCCTTTGTCTGTTTGCCAAAAAATCAACACTGAAGTTCAACCTTCTAGTCTTAAAATCATTCAGCTTGACCAGACGAATGTTAAGGTAATTGGTGAACTAAAGAATGTACTCGTTAGACTATCCTCTAATCCTAAGGTTCACCAAATTATTGAAATCATTGTTGTTGAAATCCATGAAGTTTACAGTTTATTCTTAAGTAGGGATTGGTCCAAACAATTGCATGGATACTTTACAACAGATTGGTCTCATTTGTAAATTAACCAAACATAATTATGATTAATCGTGAGCATTACCTCAAGCACACTGTGACGGATTTGAATGACGCTAATGAACCATTTACTACCTCCACTAATTCACTCGAAATGCAGTGAATGAACATCTTATTCGGTAACTTCATGGCTAAAACCTCCGCCATCACTGATACGGAAGAACAGTCGGAGCTCACGACATGCACACAGTCAGGAGATTTACCAAATGTGCCAAACACTGCCGACGAAGCTCACATATGGTCTCTCTACTTCGATATATCCAAATCTAGAGAAGGATCTGGTGCAGGATGTGTACTCATCGACCCATAAGGTAATAATACTTTTATCACCTGTCGATTAGAGTTCAAATGTACAAGCAACACCGCCGAATACAAGGCACTTTTGCAAGGACTCAAAAAAGTGGTAGATATGAACGTACAAAACTTAATGGTATTCAGTGATTCAAAAATTGTGGTCAAATTTGTAAGAAACTCCATACATTGTCTATCACCACACCTGAAAAGTTATCAAGCCAAGGTATGGAATCTAATGCACAAGTTTTCCGCATTTAACATCAATTCCATTATGAGATTAAACAATTCTGAGGTTGATTTATTAGCTAACGTTGCTTCCAAACTTTTTCCCGCAGAAGGTCTTTCTCCAAATGCATTTTCAATTGAGTTATTATTCAGACCATCAGTCCCAGACAATGTCACTAATTGGAGAGTGTTTGATGATGATCAATAGATCATCAGCTTTTTTCACATGGAGGACACCTTCCAAGGTGAGGTTATTGATGAATTCACCCACGATGAAGATCTCCACAATTTTTCGGTAATATCAGACCCGAGGTCTCCCGAATCAACATCAGATCTGGTAAATTCTATCCCTAAATCCGTGGTAAGACTAGAACAGTTTTATGAATTACATGATAAATTCAAAAAATTGGTAAATTGTAAAACAAACAGTTCTTCATTGACTCATGAAAAGGTAAATCTAGGGACTAAAGATAATCCACAATATATTAATCTAGGAACGGGATGTTCCGAGCAGGAGTGGTCCGCTTTTATAAAATTGTTTAGATAATTCAAGGATGTCTTTTCTTGGACATACGATGATTTCAAAAATTTTGACCCTAACATAATACAACACATCATCCCCATGAAACCACAGACTCAACCTTTTCAGCAGAGGCTGAGAAATATGCACCCTAAGATGGAACCGACAGTTAAGAAAAAACTAAACAAACTATTGAATGCAAAGATAATCTTCCCAGTAAGACACTTATAATGGGTGCATAATCTTGTCCCTGTAAGGAAGAAAAGTGGTGAAATTCAACTCTGTGTCAATTTTTGGAACTTGAACTGAGCGTCTGACAAAGACAATTATCTTGTTCCTCCAATGGAACAAATTCTTCAACAAGTATTTGGTTCTGAAAGACTGTCACTACTAGAAGGTTTTTCAGGATATAACCAGGTCCCCATGTCTCCCCCAGACCAGTTAAAAACCACTTTTCGTACCCCATGGGGTACCTACGCCTACAGGAAAATGATTTTTGGGCTTATAAATGCCGCAACCACTTTTCAGAGAGAAATGAATATTGATTTTCGTGGTCTCATCAATCAATCCGTAGTGTTCTATCTTGATGACATTACTGTTTTCTCCAAAAACAAGAAAGATAACTTGTCTCGCCTTAGGTCTGTCCTACAACGATGTTGCAAGTACGATATATCTCTCAACCCTAAGAAGTCTATATTTGCAGTGGAACAAGGAAACATTCTCGGATTCATAGTATCCAGTGATAGGATGATCATCGATCCCGAAAGAACTCAGGCCATTGCCAAACTTCCTCCCTTCTCCTCCAAAAAATCTATGCATTCTTTTTTAGGCCAGATCAATTTTGTCAGAAGGTTTATCCCGAGTTTTTTAGAAATGGTAAGGCCATTGAAAAACTTAATTAAAAAGGATGTTCAGTATCATTGGGGACCGCAAGAAAATCAAGCCTTTGATTCCATAAAAAAAACCATAGTGGAGACTCCTTCCTTAATGAGTCCTGATTTTTCACAATATTGCACTCTTTATGCATTCGCCTTTGATTGATCTTATGCCACTGTATTGACCCAAAAGAACACTTAAAGAAATGAAATCCCCATTGTCTTTATGAGCTCAACCTTCAAAAAAGCATAGCTTAATTACCCGGCTATAGATCAACATGCTTATACAGTTTTTAAAGAAGTAAAACATTTTCGATCATATCTACTGAAATCCAGAACTAAAGTCATTGTGACTTATCCTGTTGTCAGAAATTTGTTAGTACAAAAGGAATTGGGTGAAAAATGAGAAAACTGGATGACATCATTACAAGAGTATGACCTCAAAATTACCCCTACACAAATTTTTAGAGGTCAAGGTCTATGAAAAATAGTGGTTGATTCAGTTAACGAGCAACATAGTCAAATTAATGTCTTAACTATAAATCAACATATTCAAAATCAAATTTGTTGTACACAAGTTGTTGCTAATTCCTGGTTTGATGACATTAACCAACCTTATCTAATGATCTATAAGATAAATGTAAAGGATGAATAGGATTCGTTATCGAATCCTTGTTAATTGACATACCTTCTAAGGCTATGGATCCCTGTTGGTAGAAGTGGCCCTGTCAACAGTATCAGAGCCATTGACTTGAACATCGTTAATATTATTTTTAAAATTTGTCACCGGATTCCATTTAAATAGGAAGATGTCTGAAGCTGGACTGTGTAATGATTGTTGGGATGCTTGATGTCCTTCAACTGTTTTTAATCTATAATTATTTTAAGTAGTCCTAACATGAACTCGTCAGTGATGCAAAGATAACTGCTTCTTCCAGTAAGTCGCCATTGTTGGCAGCCCCACAATATTTTCACCTTTTAAAGCGACAAATAATAATTTTTGTAGCTGCCTACGCTTTGCCATATAAATATTGTTATTTGAAGGTGAAATTTTCGGTTGTAAAAGGGTGTTTTGATTGTTCCTATTTCTTGTTTTCATGCTTGGTTCATGACTGAAAGCATGAATGAAGCATTGAAAATTATAATTGTATTGAAATTGTATCTAAGGCTTATTTCTCTAGAAGGGTAAATGTTCTTACAAATATTTTAAGGAATGTTGTTTTTCTTTGAAGCTTATCTTATATCAATAGAAAAATTATTTTAAGTTGCTCATGGGTTATGAGATATATCTTGAGTACTTAAATGATACACCAAGAATCGATTGCTAGTAGACTATGGGTTTGTTTCATTTATAATTTTTGGTAAATCATTTTTTGTTTTTGGTCGTTATGTTTTGGTTCATAAAGCACCTCTTCTCCTAACCTTAGAAAATCAACACCACCCTTTACACAATGATGAGATTCAAACACACCCGGTCATATTCTGTACTATGTTTGAGGTGGCAGTTTGAATCGACAGGTCCATCATTCCAAGTTAAAGTCTTGGGTTTTGTTCTGTACCCCTGGCATTCATTGCACAAAATGCACGATTTTCTATTTTGAAACCCTTTATGCTCTCATTTTGGTCGCGCTAGGGTATTGATGAGTTGTATTCCTTTGGCTTTTGCTCTAGTTTCCTCTATTTTTTGAAACCCTTCATACTCACAGTGAACTCTGTCTGCCTTCGTGACTGCTTGATCGAACCCTTATGGCCCCTGTTGTCCATGTCGAACCAAATGGATCCCAAACCTTGCTTTTGTATGATGATGCGAGTGAATACCTCAAGAGTCAGGGTTGGGTTGAGTTTCTCAAGAAATTCCAGGGTTACAACTTGCAAGCAGCACAAGAGTCCTCCCTCTCTTTCGATGGATGCCGAGCCAAAGTGGGTGACGTTCAATTAGAAATCACCGAGGAATTTTTGAGTGAGGCAACGGGCCTTCCCCTTACCGAGAAAAAATGGTTTAAGAATTCCAAGTTAGAGGAGGTGCCATGGAGTCTGTTCGTTACCTCTCAGAAGATCCAGTGCGGTGACAAAGGTATGCCAATTTCTCTGTTGAAAAATAGATGGCATGGGTTACTGGCTGTGTTAAGGCAATTTGTTACTTGTGAAGGACTCTACAGGCTTGTTTTACTTTACCACATAAGGTTTTTAATTCACTTCATCGGTTTTCAGTTAAACATGCCATTTTATTTATTGAGGAGTTTATATAAAATGGCTATGAGATATAAAATGCAGAGTTTGAATTCCAGTTTATTTCACCATGGGTTAATTAGGTTGTTGTTAGTCCATCATTTGAAACTACAGGGCGACGATTGGGATACTTTCTTAGCTCGCAACACCTTCATTACATTAAATCCTGTAGAGATGTCCGTGGTTGATAATCCTATGCTAGAAAAACCCTCTGCTCCTTCCAGTGACAAACCAATTTTCTTATGCAAAGAACCCTGTGATAAGGCTGCGCTCGATGAGCCTATGTTCAAGCAACCATATTCTAACCCTAGAGTCATTAAATCTCCTGAGTGTGAGCAATATGTTTTCCCTAACACCATTGCAAAGACTGTAAATAGGTATTTGCGCAAACTGTCAAATAACAATTCAGACATAGGGTTTAATAAAAAAAGAGTTGGGAGATTAATCTCGAGGAGTTTACGGAATAAAAAAAAATATCATGTGAGCTCGATCAAAGTGATCGAGGTCCATGATAGCTCTGATTCTGAGATCGAAAAGTTTTTGGCAGAGGAAGACCCAAATTACCATAAACTGGATCTCAGTTAGACTTACGATTTTGTAGATAATCTGCCACCATGCTTGAAGCATAATGAAGATTTTCAAGGGATGAAAATCAGTTAAAAACCCACTATGGACAGTGGTATCATTTTGATGCACGGTCATGTGTTTCCTCAACCAACTGTCCCCGATCTATAGTGTGAAGTGTGTTTGCATTGGATAGGCAATTATTACACAGATGTCTCGGTCCTTCAGGCAAAGATCAAGACTCTCACGGCTCAGATTGACTCACTAACAAGTGAAAACCACAAACTCAAGATTAGAACACATAGGCAAGGACAAACTTTAAAAGAACTGGAAATGTCATAATAAAAAATGTTGAGTCTCTGAAAGCAGTTATCAACTCTGAGATTTTATAAGTCAAATTTAGTATTCAATTGTAAGGTAAGATTTGTTTGTATATTAGTTGTTCTTTTATTGTTATTTTTATAATTAATATAGATTGAATTATATTTCTGTTGTTTAAAATAAGACTAGCTACAGAATCAACAGATTCTATAGCCAGTCAATTCTCATGAAATTTTTTGGAAAACATTAGTTGAATAAATGTCTAATTTCTTCATTTCGTTTTCTTTCAGGATACCGTATATCTGGTGGTGATCTCAAAAGATGGATTATTTCTGGGCTTAGTTAATTAGCCATTTCTTTTTGGCTCATTTGAATAGAAACAAAACTTTTATAATTCTAGGAGATACAGTTTGATATTGAGTGGTTTTATCACCCTCTATTTTTGTAACTAGTAAATCATCTTGGGACTTGATCCTATCTTAGAAGATAGGATGCTTAGTTTACCTGAGCTCTTTAAATACAAAGTATTTTGTAATAGAAGACATCTTAGTCGAGGGTTGAAGGTGGACGATTAATTCACAAACTTGAATGGAACATAAATTTGCATTTCAACTTTAGCTTCCTGTAAATGGTGTTTACATCACTGAAACTCAAATATATGGTCTGGCTTTTGACCATCCACACACTTCTGTTTCATAGTATTTTTTCTTATTAGTTTAGATTGATAAAGAAAAAATGAAAAAATATCTTATGTGCTTTCTTTATCTACTTTTTCAAAGCAATCATTTTTTCTACATTGAGTTTTTGTAAGTTTAGATTAAAACTTGCAGTGTGTATATCATGTACATAAATAAGATAAGTAAATCTTCTATTTAAATATATCTACAGTAGCTACGTCATACGTGTGTGTGTGTGTGTGTGTGTGTGTGTGTGTGTGTGTGTATATATATATATATAGTAATTATTAATTTGTTAGTTATTTCATTCTTTTTATTTGTTTCTTTAGGACATTTAGATTAGCTAACAGAGCCATTAAACCCATCAGAATGATTTACACCAAACAACTTGGGTTATTTGGACAACCCCGAACCAGACTCATTCTTCCAATTGACGGACGATCATTTTCGCCCGTCAACAGGGTCCTGGGGGCAGAGATAAAATTCAAGAGAGCAGACATAGTTCACAATTACACACACAAATATTACTTCTATTGCCAATATTACACACAATATTACACGTATATATAGTTGGAATCAGATCCAACTATATCCAAACATAGAGATAGTTGTTGAGAGAATATCTCAACAACCTCCAACAAATCTCCAACATATTCAAACCAAATCCAAACCAATTCTATTGTAAGCAGTATTCCCACACCCTCCCATAATGCTTACATTACAAGTATTATATCATAATTACAATACTCAAATTTCAACATAGATATTTGTCTTGATATGGTTTTCATCAACCCTCCCATCCACTCTGAAATATTCTAACATACACTCTTTCTTCTCCACAACTTCGAGCTTCCCTTTCAACTCATTTCAAACAACAATGCTTTTGACCATCATTGACGAATTTGTAGAATTGATGCTTCTCGACCTCCTGAAGGACAATCTCAATACTGAATGATCCTATGGATACACTACCATATGTGGAATTACCTCGAAGAGAAAATTTGGACAATTATATAGGATAGTGATCTAATTACTGGTTATTTTTAGTAGTCAATCATACATCTGACCTTCTTTAAACACATTTATAACAATATACACAAGGATAACCTGTAACTGACGATCTTGAAGCACCAAAGGACAACAAGAACCCCGACTGACTGTATGCATAACCAAACTGGTGATGAGTTCTTGTGGCACCGAAGTACGTTAAGAACCACCAATTTAGATCATGGTACATTGTCATGTAATTGGTTCTTCATAATATATTTTTACAAACAAATAATGCTTACATTAATTAAAAAATGATATGCTACTAATGAAATCAATATTAATTTTGATTCTGCTTATGCTAGACTTTGTCTGAATGACCACATGCTGTATATGTTGATTGAAATCTCTCCCTCTATTGGGTGAGTGAAGCAAAGGAAAAAATACCAGAGAGCATTGAAATCGCACACTGATCCAAAAAGTGCGGCTTGGATTTTGTAATTATGACTGTACTATTCCATATCTTCACCGAAACTCGTGTCGATTGATTTGAACTGAAAAAAATGAAGACGACCACAATTTTCACTATCTTCCACCAATCTGTGAGCCTCCTTGATCCTAACTGTCTTGATTTCCATGCACGCAAGGTAGGTTGTCGTTGGCTTTGAGCATGGGCCCTAGAAATTATGATACACAAATAAATCAAGACTCCTCCACGCAATGACCCCTTCTCTAGTGATCTACACACAATAGATGAGGACTCTCTCAACAAAAAATGACTGTTGTAGCTCTCTCTTATGGAACGCCTCTCTTACACACATCAAAATTAATTCTCTCAAACATACACACATAAACTCTCACACAAAAAATAAAAATAAAAATAAACAATCCACTCACACAAATTTACAAAGAGTTGGCTCCCAAAACTCTCACATTTTCCTGGCCATCCCACGAGGTATTTAATCTAGAACAGGCTCTGATACCAAGATAAAATTCGAGAGAGCATACATAGCTCACAATTACACACACAAATATTATTTCTACTACCAATATTACACAGAATATTACATGTATATATAGTTGGAATCAGATCCAACTATCTCCAAACACAGATATAGTTGTTGAGAGAATATCTCAACAACCTCTAATAGATTCAAATCAAATCCAAACCAATTCTATTGTAAGCATTATTCCAATAGGTGGTTCAACAACTGGTTGACAACAAACTGAAGGGTGGAAAATTGTCCCATGAATTTGGTATCCATGGCGTAAAATTGTTGTTAGATGTTGGTCTCTAATTTTTCAATGTGGTAATTGGCAGAAGAAATATCAAAAGTCACTTGGTTGAGGGATTCCTTGGTTTGAGTGATGGAAGCTTGTAGGTCTTGGTTGTGAGTGGTGGCCATTTGGATATGAGGGGTGCATGTAAGGGAAAGGGGTGGGTGGGACCATATAAAAGAAGGACTTATAAGTGATAGGTACCACAACGATTAAGGAGAAAAGGTGAATTTAATGGGGGGGTGGAAAATAGGGGCGTTGGGAAGGGGGTCAGGTCCATTGAAAAAATAAGGCTTGAAAATTAAAGGTACCAATATGATCAGGGCGAGGAGAGGAATCCAATGGGATAGGTACTGAATAAAGGTGCCTACGGGACCACTATACTACTACAGAGTTATACTTCGATTTTAATAATATTGCTGTGGTGAAATGGCCAACTTATTAATAGGAATAAATGTGTAGGAATTTTGCAACCTGAATGCAGGAGGAAATGTTGCACGAGAATAGATCTTGTATGTTCCTTTTCTGTTATGTTTTCATCCCAAGGGTTAGGGTGTTGAGGGTTTCTACAGACAAGGGTTTTCCCTGTGCTATAGCTCTCTCATATATGTGTGGGGTCGAACTGTAGTACTCAACTCAATATCTTAGGGTACTACCTAAGGAGGCTAGACCATACCCTTAGCCACACTACTCGATTACCCAGGTACTAGAGAGTATCTTCCTTAGTGTTTTTCTCGGTGGCACTATAGAAGTCACACGATCGATCAGTGTATCTACAAAGGGGCTTGGGATATCTAGGTCGATCCATATACAAGTTTTTTCTGATGTGATACTACTCAAAAGGGTACCAACAAGGGTTACAAGGGTGGCCAAAAAGGTGAACTTAAGTACCACTTGTATTTCCTACATGTATGCTTCCTTGAACGCATATTTATGCATTGAACGAAATATTTATGTAGCTTTAAGACGTCGAAATACATCTCTATCCTGAAAAAAATAACCCACAATGTTTTTCCAATGAAAGTGCTCTGATACCACTTGTAAGATACTAGATCTATTATAATAGAACAAAAAAAGAAATACTACAGAAAATAACAACGAAACAACACAATATATGAAACCACAACACCAGAATAATACATATATTGATAAAAAATAATGTTCACTTGCCTCTTCGAGGGGGAAAACACCAACAGAGAAATGTTCAATTACAATGATTCTCAAGAAAAAAACTCCAACAGAGCAGTGTTCTATTACAATGATTCTTAAGAAAAAAATCCCTCATGCCTCATACTCTTATTTATACTAATTCTGTCTTCTAAAGAACCTTCTAGCACAAGATCTCTCTAGAAGCGGAAGCTTCTATCAGGTCTTCTTACATTGACTTGTTCTCATGTATTAAATAGGCCTTATAAACTAATGTCAACCTTTATTACTGTTGGAGTTACTTCACACACACCTAGGATTTATTTTTCCTAAGGTTTTTCCTTGTTTATTAGTCATTATTAGTCATTATCCAATCTCCTATATTTTAGGAGAAAATATTCCACCTGGAGAATATTCTCTTCAGTTGACACTTCAGTTTGACTAGTTGAGTTGAGTCTAGACGTTGCATTGGTTTTGTCACCATGCAACATTGGGATAATCACCATGATAATTCACATTAGCCTTTTTTTCATCACCAAAGGATCATTACCCTTGATTCCTTGATCTACTCCTCACTACACTCTGTTTCAGTCAGTTAACTAAAGACTAGTTAACTCATCTAGGTGGTAACTCACTCCTGTAACTGCTTGAGAGACTGGACTAGGTGGTAGTTCACTCCCGTAACTGGTGGTGTGTGTCCATATCACTCTAGACCACCACTATGGCACATTGGTTCTCCTCCAGTGTGCATTTATTGAGTTATACAGAGTATATCATGCGTAAATTATGCATTATTCTTTACGGTTAATGATAATTCTTATATTCTTTCTCTCCTTCTTCTTCTTTCTCAATTTCTCTCTGCAAATGTTTGTAGTATTTTCTAGCTAGATCTATTCTTTGTAGGTTCAACAAATTTACATGGTATTAGAGATGACGGGCTGCTAAACAAAAGCTACACCAAAGTTTTTTGTAGGTACAAAAGATTGAAGACAACAGAAAGACAGATTTCCCAAAATATTTCACTTTTACACCTTACAACTACTTTGCATGGAAGGATAAAATAATCATACATCTCCAAACCAGAGGATTGTACAGGTTAAAATTAAATACAGACATAGAACCAACATCAATCATATAAAAATCCGAGTACTTAAATCGAATGGATGAAGCGTTCGAAACAATTTGCAGTCTTATTTCTCTCGATCTCCTTTTTCACATATCTTCCTGTAAAACTCCCAATGAATCCTGGACCACCTTGGATGGGCTCTTTGGAAAATAGTATGATATGAGGGGACACATGCTGGAGGTGGAATTGCTTACATTGGATCCAAAAATCTTTGACAATATCCAAGATTTCTTTACAAAATTCAAGGATTTACTGTTGCAACTCAAAGCTTGCGGGGTTGATAAATCTAAGGAAGAGAAACAAATGGTTCTCATCATTCTCTCCAAACTTGGTCCTGAATTATCCGTGTTCATATCAACAGTCTATTCATTCAGATTCTCCTCTAGATCCACCTAGAAGATGCCTTCTCTTGAGGAGTTTATCGAATCCCTGACACAAGAGAAAACCAAGCTCATCAACATGGGAAAAATCAAAGGCCCAAAGGCGCTTGCACTTATTTCACAAGATGAAAATCATCAATATCATAAATCTAAAGATAAATACAAAGGGAAATCTCATGCACATCCGAAGAAGGAAGGGTACACAAAACCCTTCACCGATGCCTCCGGATCCAAAGGGGGAAAGGGAAGAAAAGGGGAGAAATGCTCATACTGCCATAAAGGATTTCATCCAGAATCCACATGCATGCAAGAAAAATAGATCTAATGACTCAAATACTTCAACAAAACAACCTTGGAGATCGCATCCCTTGTTAATATTATGGTAGTTGCAGAGGTATTTACCTCCACGTGTGAACCTGATGAGAATAGAAGACTCTAGGAAGCAAGAGAAACCCTAATGAATTGGCTAATAACTCTAGAAGCCTTGTCGGCTCAAGAAGACAATTTATATTTGGTTCTCAGCCTCCAAGAGAAGAAGTCGGCTAGAAATAATAATAATATACTGAACAGACACTTATCCAGAAGGAGAAGTCGGCCCCAACAAAACTGGCAGAACCACTATAAATACAGGGCGCTAGTTCTCATTTGTTACATCTCAGCAGTTGCAGACAAAGCCGGTTCTGCACAGCAGTTCCCAGTTTGGTGTGTAGGTTTGGAGGAGAGATACTGGTGTAGTTGTAGAAGCAACATGTTTTCAGTATTGGCTTGGATATCTCTTGGCTAGGGTTTGGGAGTATCTGATCAGTATTTTGTGTTGCGCTATCCTTGGGGAGAGATTCACTGCACTTTGTTTGGCTATCTAGCCTAGGGTTTGCTTCTGAAGGAATTCTCAGTCAAGGTTAAGGTGCTCGAAGGGAGGCTTTGGCCTATGGTTGGGTGACGAGGGTATCGTCAATGGTAAAATGAGCACACCATCTTCTATATTCTAACATCCCTGAGGGTGCCAAGAAGAAGAAGCTAGAAGATCAGAATCCAAATAAATGAAATTCCATCCATGCCTTGATTTCCATCAACTCCTCTCCTGATAATTGGATCATAGATTCAGGAGCATCACATCACATGGATGCCACATGAGAAGTTTATTCTTCATTGGATGCATGAAAAGGTCCTCATATTCTTATTGGGGACAACTCTCCAGTTGAAGTCACTAACAAAGGAAGGATTGAACACACCAACGGAAGCTTCGAGAATGTGTTGCACGTTCCCAAACTTTCCATCAACCTTCTCTCTATGTATCATATGATGAATTTCGTAACCTAAAATAAATTCATATTCACACGAAATGTAGTGGATATCTATGGAATGCAAACCAACTCTAGGGTTTCTACCGGTGAGGTAAATCATAAATCTAGATTGTATACATTTTCTGAATTTATTGAACCAGATTATGCTTTACTACTTATCCATGCTGGTGAAATTAGTAGGATATGGCACAAAGGGTTTGAATATTTAAATTTCAGATATATGCAACACATTAGCAAGAAAATATTGTTTGATGGTCTACCAGACATCCATTTCTCCAAGGGAGTATGTGAGGGATGTGTTCTTGGAAAACACCCTTAAGAGAAATTCAACAAAGGAAAGTCTCAGAGAGCTTTCATGCCTTTAGATATGATCCATAGTGACCTTATGGGTCCTTTTCCACATCCAGCTATAAGCAAAGAGAGGATTTTTCTCATTTTTGTTGATGATTTATCACGTTTTACATAGATTTGCTTTATTGGGAAAAAATACGAGGTCTTTCTACACCTCAAAGATTTCAAAGCCCTAGTTGAGATACAGTCCATAAAGAAAATCAAAGTCCTCCAAAGTGATAACAGGGAACATTATGTCAATCATGAGATCCATAATCTTTTCTACGAGGCAAGGATTCACTTGCAACACATAGTTTCCCATACTTGACAACAAAACAAAGTTGTTGAGCAAAAAAATAGATCTCTAAAGGAGATGGCATCTTGCATGTTGCATGCAAAGTCACTATCACATAGACTATGGGCCGAAGCACTTAATTGTGAAACATACAAACAAAATAGTTCTCCCCATATATCTATCAAGGATAAGACTCCCTACGAGGCTTGGAGCGGCCTCAAACCAGAAGTGACCCACTTTCATATTTTTGGTTCATGTGCATGGGCCCATATTCCCTCTAAAAAGAGGAATGCACTTGATCCACAAAGAACTAAGTGTATTTTTGTTGGATAACCCGACGGTGTGAAGGGATATAGACTTATTGATCTTTCCTCGGATCGGCTCATCATTGAGCGAAGTGTCTAATGCGAGGAAAATGTCTCGCATGTACCTCAACAACCTCATGCATACACCTTCATTCTTTCGCCTGTCCGAGATGATGAAAATGCACATGTCGACTCTTCTTTAGATGAGAGTTTTGATTTAGAGGACTTAGATGATTCAAATACAGAGTCAGTACAATCAGATGTAGAGTAGGAGCATCTAGATGCAGATGCAAATGCAGAGCCAGAGCAGAGGCCCAAGTGGGAATAAACTACTCTTAAGGATTCAAGGGATCTTGTTGGTGATCTAGCCGATACTAGGAGGACTCGATCTGATTTTGAGGAGCCCCGTGTTGCACTCACTTCCACTTAACCATTTCCCTCTAGGCATCTTTTCTTGCTTCAGTATTGAGATCCAAAGTCTTATGGTGAGGCTGATGGAAATCCATTTTGGGAATCCACCATGTAGGAGGAGTACAACTCCCTCCTCAAAAACCAGACTTGGGATCTGGTTCCCCTTCCTTATAGGAGGAAACTTGTCATATGCAGATGGGTCTACGAGACCAAGAGCGCATCGGATGGACATATTAGCAGATACAAAGCCAGGCTTGTTGCCAAAGGCTTTTAGCAAGTACATGGCATTGACTATGATGAGACCTTCGCTCCAGTAGCGAAGATGTATTCCATACGATTGGCACTTGCCATTGCGGCAACCAAGGGATGGGAAGTCCATCAGATGGACGAGAAGAATGCATTTATTCATGGTGATATATTTGAGGAGATCTATATGGAGCAACCCCATGGATTTATACATGACTCATCTTTTGTATGTCGACTGAAGAAGTCCCTTTCTGGCGTCAAGCAGGCTCCAAGGGCATGGTATGACAAGATGGACTCCTACTTGTTGTCACAAAACTTTGTATGTTGTAAATCATACCCGAATGTCTACATGCTTAGGACGACTGATTCACTTCTACTCTTAGTTTTATATGTTGATGATTTGTTGATCACCGGTTGCTCGACTTTAGCGATTGTTGCAGTCAAGAGGATTCTACATGACAGGTTTTTGATGATGAACATGGGTCCACTACACTTCTTCCTTGGACTCGATATCAGTTAGGATGCATCAGGCATCAAACTATCTCAGGCCAAGTATGCTCGAGATATCCTTGAGGGATTTCACATGACAGACTGCAGGTCTACTCCGACTCCTTTCCTATCAGGAGTCAAACTTGAGGATGGCAGGGACACTCCATTGGTTGACAATGTTAGCACTCTGTAATTTTCCTAAGGCTGCTGAGGCAAACACAGAGGTAACCTCGAACCGCTTCGAGTCTTGGATCTAGCCCTCCAAGACTCAGAGAGGGATCTCTCTTTAAGATTTAGCTTTGTTTGGGCAATAGGACTGATGTTAGGCTAGTTATAAAAGCAAGAAAAATATAGAGTTTTTGATTTTGAGATGGTTACTTTGGGAAAGCAAAGAGAGCCATTGGGCAAATGGGGCCTGCGATTAAAAGTGATTCACATATCAGATCTGGACAAGACTGTTACACAAGGCAAGGCAGCAAAAACATTGGATCGATTTAAGTTTAAATGGCGTGGATGAGAGGAGAAATAGGTGAGGAAAAAGGCAGGCAAATGAGCACTTAAGAATCCCTAAGCTAGCCTTTTTAGAAGATAAACATCAAAATCACCACAAGCCAAGAGGCAGAGTATTGGATAATAAATTCTGCCCCTATTACTTTCCTTCTGGTGATTGGAACAGAAAACAAATTGTGAAGAAAACAGGAAACACATTAACAAAGAAGAAAGACATCACCAATATCTCTACACAAGAATCCTGAGAACAGCATGTACATCACTAGTATATCATTAAAAATAACAGAGAAATATTCTCTGGCTGAAACACAACCATCACCCAGCAGAGAAATTAAAAATCTCAGCTCTGGACCTCTCACACAGGTCGAGCCTCTCCTCACAGCCCAGTCGAACCCCCATTCTATCTTTTACAACTCTATATATAATAAACATCCCACCCATCCCTCAAAGATTCGGGCCTTAACTCTGTTTTCTCAAAATAGAAAAGCAGTTACAAAGATTCACATGTGTCAATTTGTCTCCTAGAACAATACAACAACAAATTACAAGGAAACTGTGTTTAAAAACTGTTGCTTTATTTGTCTCAAATTCGCTGGAAGGTTGTTGATGTTTGTCCCTCAAATCTGGGAAAGGATGGCCATTTGTCCCTTTGGTTGCCTCGGATTCTGGAGATGCTTTTCTTCTCGCTGGCTTTCCTCCCATAATATCTCAACTGCAAATCGAGTGCCCTGCTGGAGGATGCCACTTGTGCTCTGCTGATATCTAAAATGTTGAATGAATTCGCCCCCTGATGATGATATGCTCCTAGAAGACCGGATAGTTGATTGATATGATGATCTTTAGTCATTAAATTATTGCCACCTGTGCTCTAACTGCCAGGTGTTCCTTGTAGAAGAACTTCTTGCTTGCCATCTGCTTCCATCTGCTTCGCTTTATGCCTTTGGCTGCTATCTGCCTTTGAAATGCTACTACAGAACAATGATGCTCTGCCACTTGTGCTTAAATGCTCTGCCATGTGGTTCTGGATTGCCAAATGTGTCATTGCCAGGTGTCTTATGTAGCCTCACGGGGTATGATTCTCTGGATACTACATTTACACTGTCAAATTGCCACTGAAACAAACAGACCTGCGGGAAAAGGATGAATGTTTGGCCTTTCTTATGTGAATGTCCTTACCTGTATGCAACACTGGCTTCTTTGGCTTCAACAAGTTATGTGATCTCTTCTCTCACCCGTGGATCTAAATCAGGGCTCTTGAATAACTCAAACTTGTCTTCCTTTTTCCTTGGTTTAAAAGCATCCACTTCAGATGATAAAGCACACAAACTTTTGCACCGGGGATAGTTCGTTCACCTCTTGATCTGAAAGAACTATCCTCATTTCGGAATAGGTTGATGTACTGAATAATGCCATCCCGACAGTGCTACGCAATTCAGTGCTATAAACAAAGAAACAACTCCCTTGAATATGTTTTTAAATTATACAGGATCTGGCATCTACTGATAATCTGTAACAATAAACAGGCAGACAAAAATGATAGGGGCTTCATTTTCGATAGATCACTGTGCCTATTCTGAAAGCTCAACTTATTGCCTGGAGAGCAAGGTTAATGCCTTCTCCACATGCTTTAATTGAAACAAACAGAAACTCTGCCATGTCCAGATAACACCCAAATAGCAGCTTTATAGCAAACTTTACAAGCCAGAGTTTGAAATATCTCCTTGCAATTTGTAACTATTCATGAGTCTTTTTTTTTGGGACCCAAAGTTTACAGCATTGACTCATGCAACTAAAAATGCTACAAAGCTGTGCACATTCAACTGTCTGTGAAAATATGCTAGTGAAATTTTATTGAGAATTTAGTTATGAATAATGTAAATTTCAATAGCACAACAATGCTCAAAGTCCAAGAGCACGCAACATAATGGCATTTTGGGCATGCATGCGATTTTCTGCCTGAGGGAAAACAACCGAATTGGAAGCCTCAATAACACCATCAGTGACTTCAATCCTTCTTTCAGCAGGGAGACAGTGCATGAATAATGCTTTGGGGCTTGCCAATGCCATCAGAGATTCATTAACCTAGAAACCTTTAAAGCGCTCAACACGATAAGAAGCCTGATAGTTCTGGCCCATACTCGCCCATACGTCTGTATATACAATACTTGCCCCTCCTTACATCTTCTGCATGATCATTTGTTATTTCAATTTTACTAATCCCTGCGTTCCTTACCTTCTCCGGAGTTGCACGATCAGGTTCAAATCCCTTGGGGCAAGCACAAACAAAGTGAAATGGAACCACAACAGCCAGTAAAAACCATGAGTGCACAAGGTTATTTCCTTCTCCAACATAAACAACCTTAACCCTTTTCAATCCACCAAGATGTTCAATAATAGTAAGGGCTTCAGCCATGATTTGACAAGGATGGTTATGGTCAGACAAGCCATTGATAACAGGGATGCTGCCATACTTCACTAAATCAAGGATATCCTTACGAGAGAAAAGAAAAACACATGCCATAATGAGGTCATTATAACTTGACAGTATGCGAGCAACATCACGAGTCTCTCCTCGTTTTCCCATCTGGATATCATCTGGGCCCAAGTATATAGCACGTCCACCCAAGAGGAAAAATCCTGTTTCAAATGAGACTCGCGTTCTCATCGATGGTTTAGAAAAAATCATGGCAATTGACTTCACCCTGAAAGGATGGAAAGACCTATCCCCAGATTTAATCGATGATTTCACTTCAGCTGCCCTTTGAAGAATATGCAGTATATGCCTCTATGCATGCGTCCTCATCTGCGTTGGACAGCTTTAATTTGTTTCAACACCTGTCATAGGGTTTATATATTTTTTAATCTCCTGTGAGAGATATCCCACATCCACGCGCTAGACTGAGCTTTCAGTGATTAAATTAATCAACATTCATACGTTGTAGTAATGAAAGGAGCCCAAGGCTTGGGCTTGGGCTTTGGGGGTTTGGTGTTTGGCGCTGACTTTGGTTTGTGTTTGCTGTAGGTGTATTGGACGATGCTTATACGTTGGTGTCGAGATCTAGGAGGTTGGCCCGAGGCCAATGTATTTTTTGCTAAACATTATGTTAATTTTTTCATAAAACCTCTACATAAATGCAAAGGCCGAGGGGCCATTTTTAATTTTAAGCCAAATTTACCAAATTTTGGCAAACAAACCAACTCTGTCTTTGGCCACCAGCATTAAATTTTACCACTTTGAGCCAATCCACTATTCTTTTTGCTAGACAATACATCAAAACTCACTTTGAAGCTTGCGTGCAAGCATCCATCTTATGCTTGGTCAGTGTCGGGCGTTTATCGCTGCCTTCGCCCAACGACGTGAGCGAATACATCCGCCTGAAATAGACAAATATTATTCAGAAAACTGATACCCTATTTTTTAGGGTCCTAACAGACAACACATTGTATAAAAAGCTACTGGGGATCTTGTTGTATCTCACACACTCCATACCAGACCTCTCCTATGCAATTGGCGCAGTTTCGAGGTTCATGCAGGAGCCGCATGAGCTACATTGGAAGGATGCAAAGCGTATCATTCGATACATACAGGGCACCATCACCTTTGGGATTCATTATGTAGCAAACTTTACATTAGATCTCATCAGGTTTATTGATTCTGACCGGGCTTACGATAACACTGATCGCAAGTCTACATCTGGTTACTCACTCAGTCTTGGTTCCAGGCCTATCTGTTGGTCGAGAAAGAAGCAAGCTGCCATTGCTCTATCTTCAGCCGAGGCAGAGTACAAAGGGGTAGTTAACCTAACCATTTAGACCATTTGGCTACAACATTTTTCTCACTGAGTTGGGCATTCAGTTTCATCGGTCGATCGTCATATAGTGTGACAACCAGAGCACTCTGAAGTTCTGCAGAGATCCAGTTCAGAGGTAGCAGACGAAGCACATCGAGATCCACATGCACTACATCCGAGACTTAGAACACGAGGGGATCATTGACTTACATTTCTATCCTTTAGCAGAATAGACAACAAACATATTCACCAAGACCTTCACTGAGAAAAAGTTCCATTCTCTGTGAAGTCGTCTTGGAGTGAAGGACACAGTTTCCTAAAATTGTCAGTTCTTCATTTTACATACATTGTACCTTGAGGGGTTTTTTTTCCCTCTTTCCTGACTTTATTTTTAGTGTATCTTTTTTATTTGGGTACCTAACATGGCCTCGTTGTCGGGACCTGATCTAGAATTGGATCCAGGAGGCTTCCCAGGTCTAGAAAAGGCTAAAAAATGAAAGTTCTCATAATCGAATCAAACCAATTCCATTTCACCCATCTCGTTGCGCTGATTCTGGCCATATATTTACTTCCTCAAACAGATGCCATATGCGAGAGTTATCACACTCTGATCGTTTTGCCAAACAGGGAAAAAGTCAAATAGGTCAACTGCAAAAAGTCAACTTTGACATCAGCATGAAGACATCATGCTGACATGGCAACATGACCCGTGGCAGAGGTACAGTGATCATGTTGTACATAATATGTGGACCAACCCAGAGGTGACACATGTCACCATTGGAAGGGTGACACATGGCCCTCTCTACAAGTGCCACGTGGCCCTACCGTACGATGACAGATGGCAGGTAAAGAAACTGACCATGCAGAAAAGTCGCAGGTACAATTGTTGACTGGGAAGTAGAGTTGGTTCAATCATGCACTGACACGTGGTATGGGAAATCAAAAAATGGGGAAGTGCCACGTGGCACCCATTGGTTGGCTCGTTGGTTGTGTGCTAAATTGTGGGAGTTAGCAGGAATCGAACCAAAGACCTCTTCACCAAGCGCAACGCTTTCACAAAGGCTCGAATACCATTGATCCACATTATAAATTGTTTTTATAACCCACTTTATGTTTATTTAAAGTGTAATATAAAAGAGTATGGGCGAAAAGGTGTTGGGGCTAAGCCCCAGCCCATGGTTTAATTCTTTACAATGACCACCAAGCATGGGGCACGGGAGCCTATGCCTAACCAACAAGAACATGATTTTATAGCACCTGTCCGCCATAGGATTCGGGGCCGTGACCATGTCCCATGGCTTATAGCAAGGGCGCGGCCCCATTATTTATTGCCACATGACCACAATGTTCGGGCTAGGGGCCAGCGCGCAACCCTTTGGGCTGGTGCTTGTCCACCTAAGATGCATGTGACCTCAATATGGAGTGCAAAACCAACCTTAAGGGATAATTTTGATATTTTTTTACACACGTGGGTTTTTGACCATATGTTAGTGGATTTTTAATTGATTTTGGCTTGTTAATAGAGGATTTTGCCCATTATTGGGGGATATTGGGCTCTTTTTGAGGCCAGATCTTGGTAGGAAGTTGGGGGATGATAACCAACTCTAGATATATATAAACTAGGCCTTCTTGAGGCCATGGAAGGAGATTCAGAGTAGAGTTATTATGAAGCAAAGTCAGGCCAAAGCCATTTTTATGCAGGGAAGTTGTTGAGGAGCGCACCTTTGCGGGCCATTTATAGGATCTCCGGTCATCTGTTTTGAGTGTCGTTTCTTCTGTTGGGTTCTAGAGATCTGGAATAACAAGACCAGATTATTCTTGTAGCCTTATGTCACTGCTGTGATGTACTTATTGAGATTTTAACATAAATAAATAAGCCTCACCCACTAAGACAAAGGCCCAGAGACGTAAGCGAGATTTGTGAACTTTGTTATCACTTCTCTTGTTATGGTTTGTTGTTCTTATTACTTCATTTCAGATCTGTAAATTTTTTAATGGCTGTGATATATTCTCATATCTTCTTCCTCTTTCATTAAGCTTCTTAAATGGTTAATAAATGAATGCATAATAACTCAACCATAGTAATTTAAAAGATCATTTCGGATCAGGACCCATTCTTTATTTTCACCATAGTGATGTTCAAGGGGAGTGTTGGAGTTACTTCACACACACCTAGGATTTATTTTTCGTAAGGTTTTTCCTTTTTTATTAGTCATTATCCAATCTCCTATATTTTAAGAGAGAATATTCCACCTGTAGAATATTCTCTTTAGTTGACATTTCAATTTGACTAGTTGAGTTGAGTCTAGATGATGCATTGGTTTTGTCACCATGCAACATTGTGATAATCACCATGCTAATGTGCATTAGCCTTGGTTTCATCACTAGACTGGCGCATTACCCTTGATTCCTTGATCTACTCCTCACTACACTTTGTTTCAGTCAGTTAACTAAAGACTGGTTGACTAGTTAACTCAACTAGGTGGCAATTCACTCCTGTAACTGCCTGAGAGACTAGACTAGGTGGCAGTTCACTCCTGTAACTGTTGGTGTGTGTCCAGATCACTCTAGACCACCACTATGGCACATTGGTTCTCTTCGAGTGCGCATTGATTGATTTATACAAAGTATATCATGTGTAAATTATTCATTATTCTTTACGGTTAATGAGAATTCTTCTATCCTTTCTCTCCTTCTTCTTCTTTCTCAATTTCTCTCTGCAAATGTGTGTAGTATTTTCTAGCTAGATATATTATGTGCAGGTTCAACACATTTAAAATTACATAGAAAATATATTATTCTACCTACATGATGGGTCAAGGAGGTTAGGTCCCTAACCATATCCCTGGTCACAACCCCTCTAAACAAATTCAAGTCACTTGATAGAGATATCATTCTGCTACTACATATAGCCTTCTTCTTTGATTCCACAGGAAATTTGTCTACTTCTTCCATCTTTTGAATAGCAGAGAACTCAACAAATAGATTAAGAGGCAGCGTTGTTGACTTACATGAAAGATCGAGATCCTCTAGTTCCTGTAATCGTTCTTCTTGACCAAGGATAGAATACCAATCCAAGCCCACCTCCCAAACCAATGCTTCATCTTGCCCCAGCATTGATAGCGAGCCCATAATCAAGGGTATGGAAAGTTCCCCAATCTGTAGGCCGTCAACCTCCACCTTGTGCCCTATCTCTTGAAAATTTCCCTTGAGGACACTGATTGAGCCATGAACTTCTGACTTTTGTTCCTTAGCATCTTCCCTTTGTATCTGGTCCACAATATTACCCTCCCTACCACAATTTTATGTTGAGATCTCCTTCTTCCGCCAAACCTTTTTGAAGAAAATTTTTTCACAATCCTTGTGCATGTGGCCATAGGCATGACATCTTGTGCATATAAATGGGATGTTTTGATAATCAATAATCTAGGAATACTTTTGACCATCCATTACAAAATCGATTTCTCATAACGACCAAAATTGACATCTATCTTGACTAGAAACCTTGCCACATACCTAACATTACTAGTAAAAAATATATCATCAATTAGAAGTTTCTTACCAAGTAAATTTCCAATAGTTCTCAGGGATTGTACTGTCCAGAGCTCCATGGGCAAGGGGGATAACTTCACCCAGAATGGATTTATCTCCATAAACTCATCTTTAGCATCAAATAAAGGATGTTATGGCTTCATGGATAGGAAAGAACTATCCATAACCCATGCTCCTTTAATAATGAACAAAGCTTCTTCCTTGGACTTGAATAAGAACCCCAACCAAGTGAGAGAGAGAAGGTGAAAAGATGGAATGTAATCAAGAATGGGACTCCACATCAGTTGAATCAAATTACCAAGTTGTTCCAATGTCACCTTCTAACCCATGGACTTCCCTACTAGAGTCTTTCTTGCCAAATCAAATATTTGATTTATAGTTACATCTTCACTGACCACCAAGGAAACCCCACTCCCTTGACTCTTCACCACCTTCCATCTCTTCTTGCCCTTCGCCTCCTTCATCCGTGTCTCTCCTTGCAAATACTGAAATTCAATTTCCCACCTATAAAACCACCATCTCCCACCTTTGAAAAATATACCAGTAAAAACACCAAAAAATGAAAACATTTTTGTTAAAAAGACGAAGATGTTTAGGAAACTACTGTTATCTCCCACCTTTGAAAAATATACCAGTAAAAACACCAAAAAAATGAAAACATTTTTGTTAAAAAGACGAAGATGTTTAGAGAGGCCTCTCTCTCTTCTCTTAAAGGCTACTTCTATCTATGGATGCATAAACTGATCCAGACCAGCATGATGAATTGAATAATACTGCTCTCCAGCGGAGTTAATAAATAATCTCCTGCGGTATTAATAAATAATGATTTACACTGATTTCATTCATTTACTGTGGTTTCATAGTTTCTTACAACTGTGTACAATCTCTCATACAAACTATTTAAATGTTTCAATTTCCGTCAAAACCAGGTACCATTTGTCATAAAATATTTTGATCTTTGAATTTCACTCAAAGCAGGTGCCATCTGTCATCTAACTATTTAAAAGTTTGAATTTCTGCCCAAACCAGATAAGAATAAGCGGAGAATTTAATGAAATTTGTTGACCGTTCATCACCACTATTTAAATGTTTCAATTCCCGTCAGAACCAGGCACCATCTGTCATATAACTATACCATATGTCGTATAAACTATGTAGATTTCCAAATTTTCGTCAAACCCACGTACCATCTGTCATATAACTATTGAAAGATTTATATTTCTGCCAAATGCAGTACCATCTGTCATATAACTATTTAAAAGTTTGAAGTTCTGCCCAAACCAGGGAAGAATCAATGGAGAATTTAATGAAATTTGTTGACCTTTCATCACATCCGTGGTTCTTTGGTAGATGATGAATACAATGATACCTTCATATGCAACACGCATGCAATGCATTTATGTCCGTGCCACGTTATAACATACATGTGGACAATTCGGAAGAGTACCTTTGTTGGGAGATTACGAAAATTACAATGCATCTGCTGATTATTTTTTTCTGAAATCAAAGGTCCAATGAATTCGGTATCATGGAGAGGTGGATGGAGGCGCATTCTAGAACCTTGTAGGGCCCAGAGGGATCCATCAACACTCTGATACTGAACACCCATGCAGAGTTGTTAAAGATTAAACAGTGGATTGGTGGGATTTCATTCTAACTAATTTATTTTGATTGCTACTGCACCTTCTTTGTTTTTATGTATGAAATCCAAAGTAAAGCATCTATGAGGTAATCCATCTCACACAGACCAAAAATATTTACACCCTCTTCATAAAGATCGACTTCGAAAACGTATCCCACTCCCTTTGTTTTAACATGTGCAAGCCTTGATTTTGGCATATTTTTTCTTAATTTTTTTTTAAGCCATTTGTAATCCAAAATCATGTATTGGTAAGAACAAGAGTGTAATTTAATATGTATTGATATTGGATAATTTGTATTGAGAATTATTGTAATAGAGCGGTGTTTTGTTGGAGGTGGTCCTCTCGAAGATGCAAGTGAACATTGTTTCCTATCAATAAAGGTATTATTTTGGTGATGTGGTTTCATCTATTGTGTTGTTCCACTATTATTCTTTGCAATATTTCTGTTTTTAGTTATTATAATAAATCAAGTGGTATCGGAGCATTTTTCGTTGAACGCATAAATCCATGGTCGGGGATGCATACACACAAGAACTACAAGTGGTACTCAAGTGCACATTGTTGACCACCCTTGTAACCCCTGTTGGTACCCGTTCGAATGGTAGCGCATCAGACAACACCTGTATATGGATCGACCTAGATCTCCTGAAGCCCTCCGTAGATAAACCGATCGGTCGCCTGACTGCTATAGTGCCATTGAGAACAACACTCGGGAAGATACTCTCTGGTACCTAAGTAGTCGGGTAGTACGACTAAGGGCATGGTCTAGCATCTTTAGTTAATTCCCTGAGATATTAGGCTGAGTACTACTGTTGGACCTCACACGTATATCAAAGAGCTATAGCACAGGGAAAACCCTTGTCTGTAGAAAACCTGAATACCCTAACCTTGAGACAGAAACATAAACAAAACCGACAAGATCTATTATTGTGCAACTTTACCTCCTACATTCTGGTTGCGAAATTCCTACACATTTGTTCCTGTTCAGAATTTGGGCCTTTCAACACTGCAATATTCTTTAGATCAGAGTATAACTCTGTAGGAGTAAAAAAAAAGATTGGATCCTTCCTGCACCATTATTTGAGCTCTGTCCCATTGGATTCCTCGCATCGCCCTGATCATAGTCGTCCTATCATTTTTCAACCAATTTTTTTTTCGTGGACCCGACCCCCTTCCGACCACCTTATTTTTGACTTACCCCATTGGATACCCCTCGTCGCCCTGACCGTCGTGATACCCTTCACCCATAACCTCTTTTTTGTTAGGTCGCACCCAACTCTCTGTCCCAACACCTCATCTGCTCCCTAAGGCTCCACCATGCCTACTACCTGCTCTCAGAACCAAGAAGACTTGGAGACTAAGGTGTCCAACCTAGAACAAAAACTTGACTCCCTCAACACAGAAGTCCAAGCCACCCTTGACAAGCATTTCAAGGACTTGCAACAACTCCTATAGGGTAAGAATTTTGATCCCACTCTAGAGGACCCTCACTCTTCTCATTATGAGCATACTCATTCTTCCCGCTCTCCTTGGGGTTCTCCACCTTCTTGGACTAAGGTGCCTAAAGTTTACATGCATAAATTTGATGGATCCAACCCAACAGGGTGGGTTTCTCAAATGGAAAAATACTTCTTCCTCCATGATATTTAGGAAGATGAGACCAAATTCCATGTAGGGGTTATGTACTTAGATCAAGAACACTGGCAGTGGTGGAATTGACATAAGAAATGTTATCCATGACTACCCACTTGGAACATGTTCACCAAAGCAGTTTGTGTCTATTTTGATCGGGAATCTCATTTTTTGGGAAGGTTCATTAAGTTGTGCCAAACTGGCCTAGTATCAGACTTCATCACGGCCTTCAAACAGTTGGCTATCTGAACTGAGGGATTAATTGATGAATTTGATCTTGAATGTTTTCTCAGTGGCTTAAAGGACACCATTAGGGCTCATGTGAACATGCATAATCCTACTATTCGATTACATGCATTCCAATTAGCACTAGAAGCTGAGACCATTCTTCAGGCCCAACCCATGTGGGATGCATTCACCACCCATCCTCACCCATGAGCTAACCCAACTCCGACACAAACCTTGAAGCTCCAAAACGTATCTCTAACATAAATGGTGGAACGATGCAAACCGAGACTTTGCTATTACTGTGATGAAAAGTATTCACCGGGACATAAATGTCGAGAACAAAAGTTCTTCCAGATTGATACATCAACTTCCACTTCCCATCTAGACATACTATTAGAGGAAGCTCCTAACCAAGAGGACACACAACTCAGTGTCCACCCCGAAGATTCAGTTGCAGCCCCTGTGGAACCAGAGGAGCTTGTCATCTCTCTTCATTCTCTTTCGGGTATTTTAGCCCCACATACATTGAAGATCAAAGGCTACATCAAACATAGGTTGGTCGTGGTATTGATTGATAGTGGTAGCACCCATAATTTTATTCATCGATGGCTCATTGAGGAGCTCCATTGCTTTGTCTTTCCAGTTTCTAATTGTTGGCATAGGGGAAGACCCAAGGGTTCAATGCTACAACAATGCACCAACAAAACCCTAGCTACTGGCCCTTTCAACAACACTTGCGAAGCAGATGAAGTCTCACCCGATGTAGAGGCAGGGATGGTTGCAAGACTCAGGTGTCTGCAACCTTAGCTAGGACACAGATCTGTGATTATAACACTTAGAAATCACCTAGCATAGATTACTCATCAATATTCAACCCTCATGGTACATCGCAGATAGCACAGAGCATCACAGTATGTACTTAGATCTAAGATAATTCATCACTTAGCCACAACAAGATAGATTAGATTCGACAGATCAAGCATTAAGCATCTTACATACCAGATCTAACATTCATTCATATCTCAAAAGCACAAAGCATAAATAGATATATCTAAACACATCAAAGCACTTAGCAAAGGAAGAGATAAACACATCAGGTTGAGGCATAGAGCACAACACACAAATTTACCATGGTTCACTCCCACCCTGGGGCTACGTCCACAAAGTATTATTCTTTATTAGCTTTAGTTAATCAGGTTACAACACAGAGCCATCCAAATCCATATTCACATGGGATAGAAGACCTGCACAGCTCGCTAGATCCTTCTTCCTTGCACTACAACACAAAGCCTTCTACAGTCTCTCACAGGGACTTGCACTCGGCTCTGCAAGTCTTACACAAAATGCACAAATCCTTGATCACACAGATTCACCCCTTGGAACTTAGCCTACATCACATAGATATATCATCCACTACTTCTCTATATGACCTAGAAATCTATATATACATACAAAAGTGGGCCTAAGCGTCGTTAAACCCACGGGCCGACATCCCTTTCCCATTATATTATCCCCCAAAACCCAAAAAGGACCCAAAAAGGGGTCTAGCTTCCATGATTTCTGCTTCGCATTGCACTCCATCTTTGACAATTTATCGAAGTCCCAAAAATGGTCAAATATGACCAAGTGTTCCTCAAAAATTGGTCAAGGGCCAACACTAATTTTCAAATCCTCATCGCAAATGGTGGTATGATGAGGTGTGGGGGATTCTATGAGAATGTCAAAGTCCAAATGGGTGATTATCATCTCGAAACCCACATGTTCTCTATTTCCATGGGTGGTTGTAATATTGTATTGGGTGTGGAATGGCTTTGCACCCTAGGACCGATTACAATGTATTATCAAGATTTATATATGAGCTTTACCCAAGAGGATCAGAAATATACCCTCTAAGGCCTCCAAGCTGTCTCCCCTAAAATCATCATCTCTCACAGGATGGAATTTTTTTTGAAGAAAGGCCACCATGGTGTGATTACTCAATTTCATGCCATCCAAGTCATCGATTAGCCCCCTCCTGAAGTTCCTTCTATCCTGCAACTAATCTTGGACAAGTACCACTGGGTCTTTGAGGTTCCAAAAAAGTTACCTCTCTCGAGGGGTGAGCATGATCATAACAACCCTCTCCTTTCGGGCAGTAAACCCCCCAATGTACGTCCCTACATGTATCCATTTTCTAAAAAAATTGAAATAGAAAGTATACTACATGAATTACTGGAGGCGGGGGTAATTTGACCAAGTACTATCCCATATTCTTCCCCAATAGTGACGATCTTAAAGAAAGAAGGTGCTTTGTGTATGTGTCCAGATTTTCATGCCCTGAATAAACTGACCATAAAGTATAAGTTTCCCATTCATGTCATTGATGATCTGTTGGATGAATTTAAGGGTGCTTGTTTCTTCACAAAATGAGACCTTCACTATGGCTATCACCAGATCTAGATGGAGGCAGATATTCAAAAGATAACTATTGCACCCCTTTTGTCACCTAAATGAGAAAAATAAGGATGCCTACAAGCCCATTTAGGCAAGACAAGAGTGAAAGAAAGAGTCAGAAATATCAAGCATAAGATGTAAAGAAAGAACTAAGCTAAGAACAATAAAAGAAACTAAACTAGAGTGCATAAGAACATTAAAATCGAAAATAATCAACACTCATGCCACCAATGGATATGATTGTATTAGTGGGAAAACACCAAAGAGAAAGGGAGACATATGGGTCCCCTCTTCTTCCATGGGAGGGCTCTTGGACCCCCAAATATTGAGCTCATCTTAAAAGTAGAAAACTAGAATGAAATGGTGAAGAGAATCCAAAACACATTCATTCAAGAGGTGATATGAATGGCTAAATGAAATGGTGCTTTTATACTCTTGGTGCGAAAAGACAATTCTCCAAGATAATATAAGCAGCATAACCACACAAATGAATTCCTTAGAAATATAGTGCACCCATGGATTCCTTTTATAGCATAGCTTTGAGGCATTATGCAACCAGTTCTTAGTGTGAACAAGGGGCCCTTTAGGGCACCCTTAGGTCTTTGACCAGCCCCCCAGTCGGATTCAGCCGAGATTTGGGTGTCAAATCGACTTGGAAGCTGAACCAAAAGTGGGTGGAAGGTCGACCAATATCATAAATGCGTCATTTTTGAGGGGTGCGCGGTTTTTTGCGTCCATAGTCGCGCATCGTGCACATGTGCATTTTTCTTGCATTTCTAAATGGCGCATGTGTGCGTGCTCCCTGTGTAGTTTTAGAGCATGCTGATTTTATAATTGGTTGTATAGTTTTGGGCCTTTTGGAAATGCATTTTTGGTCCATGAGTGAACTAATGGGTGTTTTGAAGATGTTGGATTCGTATAACCATTTGCGGATGAAATTCTAGTGATAACAGATGCCCCCTGATGTGTGAGGTTAAGAGCATACATATAACAATGTTTCTTCTACTGAGAGTACCTTTTTAAGAAAGAGCGTTGAGGGGAGTATCAAGAGTGAGCCATTGGAGGGAGAGGGGAACCTGTAAGATCCAAACCTTTCGCAAGAGGTGAAAAAATAAAACAGTGTACAAACGAGGCAGGAATGCCCCATGCTCGTATCATGTAACTCAAAAATGTGTAAGACAGTAATTGAAGCTGTGTGTTGACATAGATCACTGTAGTGCCCGCTGGTTTGGTTTGATAATGACAGAGGACAATTTTGATGGTGAAGAAACTATGAAAAAGGTAAG
Organism: Picea engelmannii; assembly: GCA_009831015.1. NCBI lineage: Eukaryota > Viridiplantae > Streptophyta > Pinopsida > Pinales > Pinaceae > Picea > Picea engelmannii. The sequence goes on along the minus strand of ML780768.1, from coordinate 953,738 downwards.
GACACCTGTGAGAAGTGTCAATGATACACATAGATTGATAGTCTATTAAATTCCATAGGTCTTCGACATATATAAAAACAACTCCAATAGTCGCAAAGTAAGACCCACCGCCACATGATAAAGTATTGAAGTCGAATGTCGTGGGGGTCATCGACAACAAAGAGAAATGATGGGTGTCTCTGTGTCGTCCGAGACTCTGCATTATAAAGGTAATGAGATCCAAGATACTGTCTCCCTTCTGGGAACTGTTTTGATGTTGACAGAAATGGAAACGTGACTCCAAGAAGCAAAGGGATTTATGAAATCCACCGGATAAAATCAGGAACTGAGGAGGAATAGGGACAGATTCGAGAGACAGGGAGACTCAAGACTGCCCTTGGTTGGAGGATTTTGTGAAGGAGAAGTGGAAGCAATCGTGAAACTAAATCTAGTATCAGGTGGACAACTAGATTGGGGTTAAATTGTGCTAGAGGCGTGACAAAGTAGACAAAATCAGAGATCAGGGGTACATGGACTGTGGGATGCTCGGGGTTTATGGACGATGTCAACATGAGTAGAAGATAATGTATGCCCCAACCATGGGCGACAGGGGTTGCATTTGCAGGAAAAGGGAATGTCACCAAAGGTGACAACAATAAACAACATGATGGATTAAAACAAAGGATTTGTACAGTTACCAAATAAATAAAGAATAATTGGGGATGAGCCTATCGATACAGAAACAGATTCCCTGGTGCAATATGGCTTGGCCTGTGAGGGCACAAGTTGCGTGGAAAGTAGGTGGAGGGTGGGGACCCCATAGGTGGGTTTCTATATTAGGTGTTATGAATGGAGGACAATCTGTAGATGGGAAAACTAATGGTGGATGACATGGAGGGATAATGATACTACGAAGGTGCAATAAAAAAGGTGAATTGGAAGGAGATTACGCGGGAGTCCATTATGAGGAAGTTAGCACAATGAGGAGAAGGAGCATGCGACTAATTCTCGGGGATGCAAAGACTATGAGGACTCCCATCCTTGGGGGGTGAAAGCAACATGTGTGTCAAAGTGCCAAGGGGGACTGTAAATGGGACAACTCATGTGGGGAAGAGTGCTATCGAGTGACAGTACTTAAAATGCAGAGGAGGTAGGAGTACTGCAGAGCCGGATGGGGGGGAACCTGGAGGCAAATATTGATGGGTGTAATTGGGAAATGAAATTGATATTCAGAGGGAATGATTACATGCCAGTAGCAATTTTGTACCTGAAAGGACCGTGTTGATTTGTGGTGACCAAGTACTGCACACATGAAAACCAAATACCCGACATGAACAATATCTGAAGATGAAGCATATAACAATTATTTGATAGTTTTGAACATAAGCATGCATACCTGGGTGTGATGTGAGAAAAATGCTCCCCGGGGCCGAGGATGGATGGTGGCCTAGGGACTGTGCCGATGTAGGTGGAGGGATCCTGGTCCCGTGGCTGAAGACGGATCAGAAAATGGATGTTCGGATCTCCCAGAATGGAGTATGGAAGTTTGGAAAAAGGGACTATATATAGCTGTAGGGCCCACATTGCTACATCATTTGTACCTGCTGCCAAAGTGACTGGATGAGAGATTTGAGGAGAGATTTGGAGATTTCAGGAGATTGATCTAGCCAATTCAGGGTTAGCAAGTTTCAGGTTAGCAGTCGTATCCTCCTACACAGTAGCTAGGATTTCTTTTTTGGGCAGGGGTTGTACGGATGACCGTACAAGGGATTTTGTGAGTGTGCCCCCCCAGTGCGCGGGTGATTGAAAGATGTGCGCACACGAGTGTGCAACTGTAATTGAGAGAGCCACGCATGGGGGTGCTCGAAGGGGAAAAACAGGTGTGCATGTAATGTGTGCATGTTCGGAGCACAACAACGCATGCATGCACGAGTATGTTCCTAACAGTTGCGCATGTGTGCGCAACTGTGTAGTGAACATGTGTGCTATGATGCGCATCTATATGTGTAACAGGGGCGCATGTGTACGCAATTGTGTAGTGAACATGCGTGCTATGATGCACATCTATATGTGTGACAGGGGCGCATGGGTGCACCCCTGTATGGCCCACAGTTGCGCATAAGTGTGAGACTGTGGGATGGACATGCGCTCATAGGTGCATGCTTGTGGGAAAAAATGTCACGCCCTTGAGGCAAAGCAGATGGGTGTAAAAATTTATCTTTTGTGGAGATTTTGATATTTTTATGGTTTATGATGGCTGATCAAATACTGTATATGTGAATGTAGGTGACCATTTGGAAGATGCTGGTTCATTGGAGAGAGAGGGATTGGTCATGCCTAAGGGATGAAGTGAGGGATGAGGCGCCGACGGTCTGGAACACTTTGGTAGCTTGTGGGTTGTTGAAGTTTTTTGAGTGTTCGCTAGTGCGGGAACATGATTACTTATTGCAATTCCTGATTTCAATGTGTAGTCTGGATATGCATTGCTTCAGGGTGCGAGGTGAGCATCTGGCCTTCATTGCGGTGGAGGATGTATATTTTCTGACTGGGCTCCCTTTTCAGGGAACCCCGTTACCGGTGGAGCCTGTGTTACCCATGGATGGGCAGTTGGCTGTCTTAGCTCAGAGGTATTGTTTGGGGGAGAAATTTATGTCAGGCTCCATGGTGAGTATTGGGGCGATGGACGCCCTTATGCATCGTTGCGTGGAAACAATGATTGTGAGAGTCTATGGGTCTCTCGTGAATCAATGGATTAGTGGGGGATATTAAGGATTATGCATAGGGCATTGGGTGGTGAGCACTTTGCTTGGGGGTTGATGCTCCATGCCAAGATGGTAGGGAAGCTTGATAGGTGTCGAGCTGCTGACTTGGGGGAGTTTTCCTTTGGGTCTATATTGGTGGTGTGGTTTTTGGAGAGGGTGCCGATGTTGCATCCTAGAGTGCTTTTGGACGCACCTGGTGTGCGAGAGCTGTGACTGAGGTGGTGGGCGACGATTTTGTTTCGCCACGATGGCAGGTAGGGTGGCCACTATTTTACGGCCGAGGCTACAAAGCTGTGGCGTCAGATGCCATAGATTATCCTCTAGTTTCCATACACTGGGGTGGATTTTCGGGAGGACCCAGATATGGTGCTACCCCCTGGAGAGGTGTTTGACTGAAGAGGTATGTGGATGTATTTGTTTTGATTGTTTGATGTTTAGATAGTATAACATATATTTTTATGTATGGATGGATGTTGATGCTATTGTTTTTTTTTTGTGTGTGCAGATGTGGGGCCTTGTGGGTGTACGGTGGAGTTGATCAGGGCGTCGACTCGTTAGGGGCCGATGAGACCTCTGCGGGGAGAGCCGAGGGCAGGGGAGAGTGGCCTCAACCCCATGGACTAGATGAAATGGTGTGAAACCAGTGGTAGTTTTAACTACCATGTGATAAGCCCACAATGTGGAAAACAACATAAGGTGCCAATTGGTCTTACGGTTGTTTACTGTGCGCTACAACATGGTCTTGAGGACCTTGTTGACCGCCTCTACCTGTCCATTGGATTGGGGGTAGTATGGGGAGGCGAAATCGTGGGAGAATCCTAACCTGGAGGAGAGTTCGATGAAAATCTCATTCTCGAAGTGTTTCTCGTGATCGGAGACTAACTATAGGGGGACTCCAAAGCGAGAGATGACGTGGTTAAAGAAAAAACGTGTTGCAGTGTCATCAATGTTGTTAAAGGTGGGCATGGATTCAACCCATTTAGTAAAGTAATCGACTACGATGACAATGTATTTGTGTCCATTGTTAGATGGAGGGTTTCAATTCATGAAGTCTATGCCCCATTTGCAAAAGGGGCCTGCAGTAATGATTGGGTGGAGAAGAGCAGGTGGTGTTCCTGCTTTGTTGGCATATAGATGACATTTGTCACATCGCTTCACAACGTGGATGCACTCGTGAAACAATGTTGGCCAAAAATAACGTACTCGAATGATTTTCTGGGTAGTAGACATCCTTGAGAGGTGGCCACCGCATGCGCCACTATGGCAATCATTCAAGACTCTATTGGTTTCACCAATGGTCAAACATCGTCGAAGTATGGTGTCGACCCCTTGCCGATATAAGATATCTCTGATAAGGAGGTATTGGGGGGCCTGGTGCCGAATACGTCGATGATCATCCCTGGAGAGGTAGTTTCCGAACTTCTATGTTCGGAGGTAGACGAGGAGATCACCATACCAAGGGTCATTTGAGGGGATAAAAAAGAGATGTTCATCGGGGAAGTCGGTATTGACGGGAGAGTTGGTAGTATCAGAAGGAAATTCCGTAATGATTTCGGCAAGGACGAGGGATTTCTTTCTCTTGGGTGTGCAAAATTCGAGGTCGTATTCCTGAAGGATGATGATCCATCGGGAAAATTTTCCATTGATTTGCCGATGACTGAGAAAGTATTGCATTGGGTTGGAATCTACCATGACTTTGGTAGTTTGAAGTAGAATGTAATGGCTCAGCTTCTGGACTGCGAGGACAACTACAAGGGCGAGTTTATCTTCATGATTGTATTTCAAGGGTGGTCTTGCAAGGGAGAGTTTCTCCCCTACCTGGACTAGAACTCCTGCTACTAAGATAGCTGAGGCCGATAAGTGGAGGATATAGTCGCAATCATAGTCAGGTGGACTAATCAACGAGGCGTTGGAGAGTTCCATTTTAAGATCGTTGAAAGAGGGTTGGGCATGTTCGTCCCATTTGAATTGGATATCATGGCGTAAGAGGCGAAGGAAACCATGTGCCCGAATGGCATAATTGGGAACAAAGCAGTGTAAAAAGTTATCTTTGCCTTGTAGGCTTTGCAGTTTGCATAAATTCCGTGGTGGGGGAATTTCCATGATGGTTTGGACCTTGAGGGGGTGGAATGTGATGCCATGTTGGGAGACGATCAACCCAAGGAGGCATCTAGCAATGATGCAAAATATGCACTTGAGGGGATTCAAGCGGATATTGTACTAACGATACCTGTGAAATACAATGCGTAAGTCATCCAGGTGTTGAGTGAGTTTCTTGGATCGAGCGGTGAGATCGTCCAAGTAGGCGAGAATGATTTGAGCCATATCATGAAAAATGTATGTCATGGCGCATTGGAAAGTGGCTCCAGCGTTCTTGAGGCCGAAAGGCATGACATGATATGCAAAGGTACCCCAAGGGGTAGAAAATATGGTTTTGTATTGATCGGCTGGGTTAATCTGAATTTGGTTGTAGCCAGAGAAACCGTCCATGAAGGACAAAGCCTCATGGTTGACACAATCATCGATAATTTGGTCGATAAAAGGCATTGAAAAGTTGTCTTTGGGACAAGCATGATTGAGATCGTGAAAGTCTGTAGAGGCGTGGATAGTTCCCTATTTTTTGTTCACCGGGACAGGGTTGGAGACCCATGACGTATATGTGATGGGGTACATGAACCCTGCAGTGCGTAATTTGTCAATTTTGGCTTTGATGGCCACTACTTTGGATGGGTGTAATGGACGTTTCTTTTTTCGTATAGGGGTAATATCAGGCCATGTGTCTATACGATGTTCAACAACAGAGGGATCAAGGCCGGGCAACTCTGTGTATGACCAAGCAAAAATGTCTCGGTATTTCTGGAAGAGAGCTTTGTAAGTGATGATTTCTTCAAGAGAGATTGCGGTGCTGATGGTGATTTCCTCTATGATGCCAGGTTTGACGGAAATATCAATTTTGATAGTGGGGGAAATGTTGGCCATATTACCTTCCTCAAAAGCATCGGGGGCAGGGATAGGGTTTTTGAACCAATCTATATGCCCTGATGGGATAAAATATTTGGATTCGATTTCATATATGGAGTTGGCTAAGAGGCACAAAGGAGTCTTTTGAGAGAAAGAGCACTCGGTGATGGAGTGGATCCCATGGGAAATCGAGGTAGTTAATTCCTCGAGGATGTCTTTGTTGCAGTGGAACTGTCGAGAATATAGTGGATCTGGGGGAACAACATTGGTGACTTTCACCGCATGGTTGTCTTCGGGTGATGAAGAGGTAGAGAGGATGACACAAGGGGGTTGCGACGGTTCTCTCGACATGAACCAAATATCAAGATACTGTGGGTTGAAAATGGTAGTCGGGCATAGAATTTCTGTGGGGAAATGAATTGGAGAACTGGGGGGATTTGGGGGAAATCCATATATAAATCATCTAGGAACCATGGGGGAGTAAGGAGTGCCTCAGGTTTCGGTGAGAAGATATGAACCACATAAAGTGATGGGGTAGGCGTATTCATTGGTTATGCTGGAGGGGGGGGTGTAGGGTTTTGAATAAGGGCCATTTGGCAACGCCTGTATTTAATGATCATAGGACATTGATATGTGAAATGATCAAGTGATTCACATAGAGAGAAAGGACGTCTCATACGTTCATTGATTGAGGTTGTGACATAGTGGATGTCAGTGACATGCATGTGAGATGATGTGGGTGGAGGGGGTTATTGCTAAAATCTCTGGCGGACATCTGTTAGAGTCTGTCAAAATTGAGGTAACACAAGGCAATGGTGGGTGTAATGGCCATACTCAGAACAGATGGCACATGTGAATTTGGTCCGCAACCCTTTGCTACCTATGTTAGTGGGCACAGTGGTAGCATTGGAGGAAGTGATGAGTGGCATCGATGCCTGTGGGAGTTGAATTAAATTGCATAGCTCAAGGAGATATGGGCACTTATTAGTGGGGTTTCCATCTTTATCGCATAGTGCACAAGGAGGCTGAACTTGTGGTGGGGGTGAAGTGGCAGGCTCTTTCTTCTTCCGCCTTCCCCCAGCTGTAGCAAGGGTGCTAGTGAGTGGGCGTGTGGGTGGGATGGTGGGGGTAAGTATTGGAATCCGCATCAGGATTCCTTCTATTTGGGGAGGGAGGGATGGTTGAAGGACCATCTCAGGTGGATGTAGATACCATACTAGGATTTCCAACACCATATTAGGAAGGGTAAGTGTTGCGGCTACCTGGACAACTTGTATGCCCGATGGGGGGTAAAAGAAGGGGATTTGGGTAATGGCTTGGGAAAATGTCTCCCAAACCAGAATGTGGCCTTGGGGGAGGGTATAGTCAGGAACAGGGGTAGCTGGGGAGTTCTCAAGGGATTCCTGAGGAAGGAGCTCTAAAACTAGTGGGACGTTAGATAGTAATGAAGCCTCTGTGGGAGGAAGGATATCTCCAGTTTCTGTTCCATTGGATGAGATGACACATACTTGTGCTGAGGGATGTATGAGCAGAGGTGCTCCATGGTATGTCCCTAGCAAGGATGGGTCTTTGAAAATTTTGGGACCCATCTTAATGAGTGGGTATCTTAAGAACCTGAATAGATCTACCAATATAATAACCACAAATACTAAATAGATCCACAAAACAATATAGAAGAAACCACACAATATTATTACCAAACCCTTGAGGTAGGGAAACACCATACAATGGATCCTATTATGGAAGGGATCCTCTCCTGTTCACTTGCCTCTTCAAGGGGGCATCCTCCTATTGAGCTACCGNCCCCCCCCCCCCCCCCACTACCTCTCTAGCTACCTTACATAATAGGTCTCGGTATTAGTTTGAACGAGAAGTAAGATGTTATTGATGTTGGAGGAAGGGTTGGACTCATAATGTGACACTTGGTCAATAGTGACGATCTTTCCATTGTGAGGGAACATCATTGTGAGAAACACAGAAGAGACCACAACCTTCATCGCATACATGTAGTTATGTCCGAACAAGATGTTTTAATCGAGCAGAGTGTCGATAACTTCAATGTTGATGAGGATAATTTGCCTCTGATTTCAACGGGGACATTTTGGAAGAGTCCCTTGGGAGAGGAGGGCCGTCCATCGTAAGCTCTCAGAGTAATGGCAGATGGTAAGAGCTCAGAAGAGCTAATTTTCTGCCAGACAGTTTTGGACATGATGCATGTGGATGCACCTTCATCAATAATGCAATGGTGAATTGTGATGTTCCATATTTTAGCCGGTATTTGGAAAGCAACCAAAGTGGGGAGATGAGGTTCCCCACTATCGAGATCAAAGGTGATGAGTTGAGTATTAGTAGGGTCGACTACTCCCATAGCAGAAAGTAATGAGTTCCTTTAAGTAGGATAGGTTTTAAGAACTTCTAAGACTTACATGGCGGTGAGGGATTGTGCCAAGTCATCGACCAGACTATAATTGTGGTACACCCTAGCTTGAGGGTTGGTGACATTCCATCGTAATGGGATGCAAGGAATATGAAGGGGTGTGTTGGTATTAGGGAGAGGGATCATCAAAGGTGGGCCAGTTGTGACTGGGGTGGCTTCCGAGGTGGTGGGAGTAGGGTCAGAGGATGTGCTATATTGATGACTGCATGTTTGTAGAAGGACTTCCTACTCACTAGTGAGGAGGATAGTGCGATCGATAGGAGTACCCTGGGTTGGATACTGACCCATCTGTGGTGGGGTTGGATACATATCATGTTGGGTGTTCATCACCCCTTGGTGTGGAATAGGGTTTTGTAGTACGACAAAGGGTGGTTGCTATACATATTTTTGTGGGGCTTGTTGAGGGGCAGGCAGTGCTGGGGGATGTGGTCCACTTCCGGACTCTTTCATCCATTTGAAGTTAGCAATTTGAGGACAATGGTGAGTATAATGGCCATACTTTCCACAAAGGGCACAGGGGAAGTTTGTTCGATGATTGTTGGTGTTCTTCCTTTGGTGTTTGTTGTTATTTCCCACTTGGGGGTTCTGGTTTCCCTGATTCTGGTTGCCCCCGACAGGTTGGTTCTACTGGGGGTGGTTCTGGTTTCCTCTTGGTCTGGGATTATTATTGTTTCGGTTTTTTCATTTCTTTTTGGCGTTGTTCGACTGATGGGTTGGATTTTCTGTATTCAACTGTTCAAAATTTTGATATTTCTGAATGGGAGAGGGATGAAAAAAATTAACCCTAGCATATGGTTTTCCTTGTGGGGAAACAATGGGTTGGGGAGGACTAGGAAAAGGAAAGTACAAATTATGTTGTGGTAATCATCTGTAGGGTACATAGGAAGGGATGGTGCTTTCATTAGTGCTTAGGGTGTAAGCAGAGGTAGAGGCGTTTCTAGAACTAGGTTGAACAACTGGGCGTGTCATGGGGGTTGACAGGGGTTAGATTATGGGTAGAGTGGGGGGAAACAGGATATGGTTGTTGATAGGGGGAGGGGGGTAATAAGGGGGTCCTTGATATACTGGCAGATATTGAGGTGTTCCATACATAGGTGGTTTTTGGAGGTGTGGATTGTGGTGTGTGGTGGTACCAATCAATCGATTCGTGGAGTGAGACATCCCAGGTTTGTCTTGGTCGAATGGCACGGGTCTCGGGGCATTAGGTAGTACTGTATATAAATAACCTGACTGAGAATAAATGAGCTCGAACTGTTGAACCATGATGATGGATTCTTCTTTAGACTAAGGGAAGGTGGCAGCCACGTCTTTGGAAAGGAGGGAAACAAGGGATTTGAGAAACCAATTAAGGCATTGTTGTTTAGTGGCTTCTGCTTTGCATAGACTATGTCACCGACGCCATTCATAAATGTGGTCAACGATGTGTGTAGAGGAGGTTTGTTTAAACTCTGAGAGAATTTTGAGACCATTATCATGATAGATTGGGAGTTGAAAGAAGGTCAAAAAGGCTTTGGCCAAAGATTCAAAGGTCGTATGGGACCCATATTTTTCTTCTACATACCACTTGGCTGATGGGCCAGTGAGTGTGCATTGAAATAACCTCAATTAGACAGAGTCGTCCATGATGTTGTTTGAAGAGCACCATAAGTGGAAGGCCATGATATGGTTGACTGCGTCATCTACCTCTTTTCCTTCAAACTTGGGAATGTTTGAAGGGAGTTTGGTAGGCATGGCGGGCCATGTGGGGTCATGTAATATAGGATCGTTGGTGAGCTTAGTCAGATCTAGTATGTTGAGGGAAGCCAAGTATGGCATCTAGGGTTGTGGTGGAATATTAGTTCTAGCCATGGTGGGAATGTTTTGTGTGCCTGAACATGAAAGAGGGTTTGTTCCGGCCATGGTGTGAGTGATGTGTGTCCCTGACCTATGAGGGTGGATAGGTGAGGTGGTGCTTCCTCCTGGGGAAGAAGTGTGCCCCCCACTTCCTTGTATAGGAAAGTGGGTGGATGGTTGATCTTGGGAAGTGGACCCAAGTAAAGTGGAACTGAGCAAAGCGGATCCTAAGATAGTAGCACTCACATGAGTGTGAGAAGGTGGAGCCGATGAGTTGGTAAGACTAGGAACTCCCACTAGAATGGGAGGGAGATTTAGCAAGCGTTTGGAACGATGGGGATTCTGTGGGTCCCCTATGATGTCTGACTACTAAAGTGGATGTGTGTAAATGGTGATGAGAGAAAATAAATGAACAAGATCCTTTATAATTTTTGGACCTTCACAATATAATTCACAATCGCATGTAATCATAAGAGTATCATACATAAATCAATTGATACAGAAGCATATATGTGGGTAGGTGGTTTTTGTCCGCGTGGGGGAATAAAGAAAAACAAATTCTCGTGTCCTAAAAGACGTAACGTCCTTCCTCTCAAATAACATTGGACCTTCCAATAACACTCAATAGTGGGGTCTGAAGCCACCGAAAGAGGAACTAGTGAAGGATGAAGTAATCAGTTATAATGAGGAGTAGAGAGTGCTTATCCCAAAAGAGCTAGCGATATTTCCCAATAGCCACACAAAATCCAATCAAGGTGCAATTGCAACCCACAATTTCCACCTGGGTTAATTTCCTAAAAATTTGGTCACTAGGTACCTCAGTCAAAGTGCGGAATTTAGATTTTCGGCCTCAGAAATGGGTCACAGGCTGGATCCCATCCAAGAGGTGGGTGCCTCAAGGGGGGATGCACAGAACAACTAGACCTCAACCTTCAACCCTTCACGAGTATCTCCCTTCCTTATGGTGTAGGAACACTTGACTTAGAGGATTTGAAAGTTTCATTTTTGACAACTTCTATTGTTTGAAGATGTGAGAACTAGATAACGGGGAGTTATTTGGACGTCGATCCCTGAGATCCTACCTATACTAAAAAAATTCTTTTGGTACCTCCTGTGGAGGAAAAATTAGTGCGTTTTTAGAAAGATTTTAGGTGTGTTTGTTTGAGATATTGGGGGTGTGAACCAACCTCGAAATTAAGTGGGAGTGGATAGTTTCGTCAACGAAAGTGTGGGGTGTTTCAGAATCCTTTTGGAGAAAACTTCAACCTCCACGTTTCAAGATGGAAACTATGTGAGTGAGTAGTGAATTTGTGTGTGAACAAGTGAAAGTGTGCCAAATTTTTAATAAGTTAGGTGTCACCTTGCTGCATCTGGACTTCGTGTGGTCCTTACAAGTCTTGATTACTAATTAACTAAATACCATTGGTACAACCTTGCGTAATTTTTAAAGTCCCTAGAGAACTAGCATGTGGACATATGGGTCCTTACCAATCCTTTAACTCCCTATTGTGATTTAATCTAAGAAAGATTTGAAACTATCCTAGATTGTGGACATGTGGGCATGTATGGGCCCGCTACAAAACCTTTAAACTTCCCTAGTGATTTAATCTAAGAAAGTAGATTTCAACACTATCCTATCTTTGTAGCATGTGGGTATGTATGGGCCCTTACAATTTTAAGACGTGTTTGAAAAATAAACTAAGAGGAGTCTCGAGTGGGCTGTTGTCCTCTCCTAAAGATTTTGTCTTTTAAGGGAGACAAAATTTTCTTTCAATCGCTTTTCTGATTCTCAAGGTCACTCTATGGTGTGAGATAAGAGCATACTCAATGATTAATATTCAATTTCTGGTCCCAATGCAAGTTTTATATGTGATTTAGAATGATTCCAACTTAACTTTAATCAAAGCAAGCCATCCATCTGGCAAAATGAAAGCAAAAAGAGGAAAAATAATGATTTTAACCCCCTAAGTGCCTATGTTTTGACTATCCCTTCATGTGGAGAGGGAATCTAAGTGTGGTGCATATTACGATTTGCATAGAATCAAGCTTGAGAAGGCTATGGGTCCAAAAATCACAAAAAACCTTACAATGTGTAATTTTTTGAGCAGATGCGCAGATCACAGAATAGACAGAGGCACATGTGGCACCAATGCATAGCTAAAAAATGACCTTTTGGCACAGGTGTGTAGAATGCGCTGAGAAAAATAGTGGGTTGAGCGCATGTGTGTTGAAGACACGCATGTGGGTCAAAAAACCCACGCACTTCTGTTACATGGCCGTGAAGAAAAATTTTGGATGAAATTCTCTTAGCTCAGTTTTGAATTTGGATTTTTGTAGGTAGGCTTGGGATCGTTATGGTTCCTGCAAGTTAAATAAACAAAAGGAAGAGCTAAAATAACCCAAATGGGGGAGGAAATTGATACCAATCCCCAATGGAGTCACCAGTGTGTTGCACCCCTTTTGTTACCTAAATGAAAAAATAAGGATGCTTACAAGCCCAGTTGGGTTAGTTAGGAAAGATAATAGTGAAAGAAAGAGTTATAAATATCAAGCATAAGAAGTAAAGAAAGAACTAAGCTAAGAACAATAAAATAAACTAAACTAGAGTGCATAAGAACATTAAAATCGAAAATAAATAACACTCATTCCACCAATGGATAGGATTGTATTAGTGGGAAAACACTAAAGAGAAAGAGAGATATATGGGTCCCCTCTTCCTCCAAGGGAGGGCTCTTGGACCCCCAAATATTGAGCTCTTCTTACAAGTAGAAAACTAGAATGAAATGGTGAAGAGAATCCAAAGCACATTCATTCAAGAGGTGATATGAATGGCTAAATGAAATGGTGCTTGTATACTCTTGGTGAGAAATGATGATTCTCCAAGAGAATATAAGCAACATAACCATACAAATGAATTCCTTAGAAATATAGTGCACCCATGGCCTCCTTTTATAGCATAGCTTTGAGGCATTATGCAACCAGTTCTTAGTGTGAACAAGGGGACCTTTAGGGTACCCTTAGGTCTTTGACTAGCCCCCCACTCGGATTCAACTGAGATTTGGGTGTCAAATCGAATTGGAAGCTGAACTAGAAGTGGGTGGAAGGCTGATCAATATCATAAATGTGCCGTTCTGAGGGATGCGTGGGTTTTTGCGTCCACAGTTGCGCATCATGCGCATGTGCGTGCGCTCCCTGTGTAGTTTTAGCACATGCTGCTTTTATAACTGGTTGTATAGTTTTGGACGTTTTGGAAATGCATTTTTGGTCCATGAGTGAACTAATGGGTGTTTTGAAGATGATGGATTCCTGTAACCATTTGCAAACGAAATTCTGGTGATAACAATAACCTTTAGAACTCATGAAGGTCATTATGAATTGTTGGTCATGCCTTTTGGCCTTTGCAATGTCTCTTCCACCTTCCAAAGTCTCATGAATAAAATATTGAAACATTACCTTCATAAGTTTGTCCTTGTTTTCTTTGATGACATCCTCATTTACAGCCACACTTGGGTTACCCACCTTCTCCATGAGGACAAAGTCCTTCATTTGCAACAAGAAAACTAGTTGTTTGTCAAAAAGACCAAATGTTCCTTTGGGGCCAGCGAAGTGGAATACTTGGGACACATTGTGGGTTGAGAAGGGGTAAGAGTGGACCCAAAAAATATACAATCTATACAAGATTGGTTGCGACCCATGAACTTAAAGCACCTACGATATTTCCTCAGTCTCACATGCTATTACAAGAAATTTGTCCACCATTATGGAAAAATTGCTAAGCCCTTGACTGACCTTCTTAAGAATAATGCATTTCATTGGACACCTTCCACGAAACAATCCTTCACCAATTTAAAGCGGGCCATGTGCACTGCTCCTTTCTTAACAACTCTTGACTTCAACAAAAACTTTTGTGGTAGAATCTAATACTTCTGTCACTGGTATTGGTGTAGAGCTCACACAAGATGGTCGCCCTCTAGCCTTTACTAGGCAGGCTTTGAGTGGCCGCAATTTGGGAAGATCTACGTATGAAAAAGAAATGATGGCCATTCTCCATGCGGTGCACACATGGCAGCCATACATTTTGGGACGCCATTTTCATATCAAAACAAATCACCATAGTTTGAAGCATTTTTTAGAGAAATGATTGTTCTACCCTAAACAAAACAAGTGGTTGACCAAAATGTTGGGTTATGATTATGAAATCATATATAAGAAGGGAAAAGACAATATCGTGGTGAATGCATTGTCAAGAGAACTTGAGGATGATGGCTTCCTCTTTTCCTTATCCTTGCCTGTTCCGGATTGGATTGAGGAAGTACGACAAGAGTGGCTAACACACCAGATTATGTCTAGGATAATTCATCGACATCAGGAGGACCCTAATCATCCCCCTGATTACACTTGGAAATAAACTATTCTTAGGTATAAGGATCGCTTGGTTCTGTCTCCATCTTCAACACTCAAGCTGAGGCTCTTAAATGAGTTGCACTCCTCTTCTATTGCGGGTCACTTTGGCTTCCAAAATACCTATGCTCGTGCTTTTCGTTCTTTTTTTTGGGAAGGCATAAAGAAGGATATCCTTCATTTTGTCATTGAATGTGAGGTGTGCCAACGTAATAAAGGTGCAACCATCAAGTCTCTAGGAGCTCTACAACACCTACTCATTCCAAATTCTATGTGGACGAACATCTCCATGGAATTTATAGTGGGCCTCACCAAAGTTGGGAAAAATTCAGTCATCATGGTGGTGGTTGATTTCCTCTCCAAGTATGCTCATTTTTGTGCATTACCCCACCCTTTCACACCAACACTAGTAGCACAAGTTTTCCTTGATCATATTTTCCAGTTGTATGGCATGTCCACCTCTATTGTGTCTGATTGTGACCTTAATTTCACCAACACATTTTGGAAAGAGTTGTTTAAATTGCAGGGCACCCAACTGAACATGAGAAACGCCTATCAACCGCAGGCGACGATCAAATGAAAGTGGTCAACAAATGTTTAGAAACCTACTTGTGATGTTTTTCTTCTGACAAACAACATCAGTGGGTGCAATGGCTTCCCTTGGCAGAATGGTGGTACAGTACTTCATATCATACGACCACTAAAATGACCCCATATAAAGCAGTGTATGGCCAACGACCACCTACATTCACTAACTATCTCCTAGGAACATCAAAGGCCCAATCCATTGATACAATGTTGCAAGGTCGAACAACCACCCTCGCGGATTTGAAGGATAACCTCCACATGGATCAAAATTGCATGAAGCAACAAGTGGACCAACATCATTTAGAAAAGGTTTTTCAGGAAGGTGATTAGTTGTTTCTCAGACTCCAACCTTACAAACAAAATTCTCTCAAAGCCTAGGGACATCACAAGTTGGCACCCAAATTTTATGGCCCCTATGAGATCCTCAAAAGAATTGGTTCAATGGACTATAAATTGTCCCTTCCAGCTACTTCCAAAATCCATCCAGTGTTCCATGTCTCATGTTTGAAGAAAGTGGTGGGACAGAATTGTAGGGTCCAAACCATCCTTTTTGAATTGGATGAAGAAGGCTCCTTTTGGCTCCAAACAGAAGAAATACTCAATACATGGGAACGTCGGCTGCATGGTAGAACTATCAAGGAAGTGTTGATCAAGTGGAAGGACACATCTCCAGAGGATGCGACTTGGGAACCATCGACCATACTCCAACAATTTCTGCATCTTCAACCTTGAGGACAAGGTCACTTTTGAAGGGGGAGGGCATGTTAGGATATGATCCTAAGGTCATTAGTTAGTATGATATGTTTTCTATGTAATAAAGGCCGACATTAGTTAATAAGAGCTATTAAATAAAGAAGAATAAGTCAATGTAAGAAAACCTAATAAAATCTTATGCTTCTAGAAATATCTTCCTCTAGAAGTTTCCTTAGAAGATAGAATTAGTATAAATAAGAGTAGGAGGTATTAGATAGTTTGTATTGAGAATTATTATAATAGAGCGTTCCTCTGTTGGAGGTTTCCCCCTTGAAGAGACAACTGAACATTCTTTTCTATCAATAAATATATTATTTTGGTGATGTGGTTTCATTTATTGTGTTGTTCCGATGTTATTCTCTATAATATTTATGTTTTCAGTTATTATAATAGATCTTGTACCTTACAGTTTGAATGGATTATATTGTTTTATATGTTGTGCATCTCTTTGATGTGGTTAGAATTTTCTTTGTAATAGTGTGCATGGGTGGTCTAGAATTTTTAGGTTCTAGGGATTTTAAACTTCAAAAATCTCACCTGGATAATTCTAAAAGTGGTATAGTGGGGAGAAAGGAATTTCATTGGCTAATCGTTAGTGTGCTTTTGAGTTAGTCTAGTTTCTTGGTGATTATGTAATTATAAAATAAAAACTAAAATATAATTATTTAGAGTTTTTTTTGGATTTGTTTAGTATAAAAGTTTAAGAAAACAAAACATTTGTTTTTTAAATATTTCTTTTATTAGTTTCTTATTGTTGGAAGAGGTATGTTTTCTTATTGTTTCACGTATAGTGTAATACGAGTTTAAAATTGTATTTTTAATTATATTTATTTTTAATTTTTTTTTTTATTTAATTTAAAATTTAAAAGTGGATTGATCTCCATTGTGGATTGATCATGTCGGTTATTGTAAAAGGACCAAATCCCCTTTTGCGGATTGGTCATAATATAATTGTAATAGGCAAAAGAACAAGTCGGCCCCAAAATATATCAAAGAGGCCTCAAAATATAATAAAGGTGGTTATAACCACCCAGGAGAAGAAGTCGGCCCTGCCAGTGAAAGGACACTCCCACATGTGTCAGTCTTGTATAAATAAGGAGGCTAGCACCTCACTTAGACACACACTCACTTGTTCATTGAGAGACAAGTTTCATAGCTGTAGTTGGAGAAGAAAGAGAGAGAGAGGCACATCTTTGGGAGAGGACATTTTGTACTTGTTTGATTTATCTCTTGGCATTGTATTGACTATCTATAATAAGGAACTTTTGCTGGGTTTTCTTCCCCTAGAGGGTTTCCCAGGATAAATGATGTGTCTCTTGTGATTGTGTATTTCTCAGTGATCTTGTCTTATGTTGTTGTTATCTACTGAAATGAAAAGAACTATAATAATGGATTAAACATTAACATGGTATTAGAGCCAAGATGAAGAGAGCATCTTTCGCAAGAGAAAAGTGAAAAACGACACTGTTGCTGTACATGCAAATTAGGGTTTTTTTGTTGGTAAGGTATTTCAGCCCTAAAACCATCTAGAAAAGTGATCCCTCCCCCAAGGATCATTTTGGCACCTTCAACGCACCTTTTCAGTGGCTAGATCTCCTGAAAAGTGAAACCCTAGTTTCACAAAGTACCAGAAAACCAGAAAACCAAAAAACCAGAGTACTAGAAGTACCGGAAGTACCGGAGTACCAGAAAACCAGAAGCACCAGTCCAAAAATCCACAGATCAAGTTTGAGGGGGTAAAAGTTGGATTTTCAAAAATCTGACTACACCAGCTTACTCACCTCAACTCAACACATCTATCCCCTTGATCAAAATTTCAAATTTTGAAGTTTGAAAAATTAGGTTTCCTCATAAAACCCTAAGTTGCAGTTGCAGTTGCAGTCTCATAACTAATTTCATTTGCAGCCATAGCACTAGTTGCAAACACCCTTGAAGTTTTTTAAGAGTTTGTAATGATTACCGCTACTGCCAGATGGTGCCACTACCTGCAAATGCTATCAGAGGTATGTACTCACATATGTTTAAATGGTTAAACTTTAAAGAGAATTTGCAGGAGAAGGGATCTCTTGCCCTAGATCCAAAAGGATCTCAAGATCCAACACATTCAGAGGAATGATGCAACCCAGGTGTGATTATTCTGATATGCATCCATTTGTTATATTGATCAATGTTGCATGTTGTAGCTATGACCATCATTCTAACCTTTTATGAGTGAAGGTATTAGATGGATTAAAAGTTGAGATCATAGAGCTTATCCTATTACCCAAACTTTTGTCAATATAACGCATTGTCTTAGTACATAAGACAGGTTGAAGAAAGCACTCGTCATCTTGAGTGAAGGAGACTTGGAAGAAAAGAAACCACTCATTCTTGAGGAGAAGGCTCCAGGTTTTATTAATCGAGTTAATAAGATTCAAAGGTACACATGACAAGTTGATGAGTATAGTTGAGATAACAGTCTTTGTAAAGTATCATACTTGATAGCATGTGAGCATATAGAGGTAAATGCTTAACGTAATCATTTTTCTGATACAACTAACACCTGCTCTAGGAAGAATATCGTGTGTTAGTTCCAGGTTTCCATGGAGGAATGTTTGATCACAACACTATGAGAGTGTTGACCTCATTTCGTATTATATTCCTTACCTTTAATCTTTGCTTCAGAAAAATTACAAGTGATAGCTCTAAAGGAGCTACTGTGATGATTGATCATGCTATTGCTTTATATTATCAGAAGGATATTATTCTTGCTTGTTGTTTTGTTGACCTTTCTCCAGGTCACAGGTAATAACGCTAAGGAAGCTATAGTGAAGGTTACAGAAGGCAGCGTGCTAAAAGAGAGACCATAAATGAAGCAATCATCATTGGAAAAGAAGAAGGTGGCTTGCATAAGCTAAAGGATCACTCAAAAAATGCCATGACCCACACCATTGAGAATCCATGTGAACTTTGGCATAGAATATTAGCTCACATCAGTTACAAGGAGCTACCATACATATGCAAAGCTGTCACAGGTCTACAAGAATTCAAAATTGACCATGAAGGCGTGTGCAACGGATGTGTGCAAGGGAAGAATATCAAGAACCCTTTTCCGAAGAGAGACAACAAAGTAGAAGGAGTCTTAGAGCTCATTCATTCAGATGTATGTGGCCCAATTCCATCGTCCTCCATTAGTGGGTATGCATACTATGTATCATTTATTGATGATTATTCTCGTAAGACCTAGGTGTATTTTTTGAAATCTAAAGATGAAGTGTTCAACAAATTCAAGGAATTCAAAGCCTTGATAGAGAATCTTTCTGAAAGAAAGATCAAGATACTCAGGTCAGATAATGGAGGAGAATACACCTCAAAAGAGTTTGTGAAATTCTGTAAATATGTTGGGATCAAGAGGGAACTCACTACTCCCTATAACCCTCAACAAAATGGTGTGGTTGAAAGAAAGAACAGAACGATAATGGAAGCCGTGAAGACCATGATCCACGATCAACATCTTCCTATGTGCTTATGGGAAGAAGCAACAATGACAACCATATATGTGAAAAACCAATTGTCCCATAGTGCACTTGGGTTCAAGACCCCGGAAGAGATGTTCACCGGAAAGAAGCCAGAGGTAAGACATATCAAAATATTTGGCTATCCAATATTTATACATATATCGAAAGAGAAAAGAAATAGGTTGGAACCCTTAGGAAACAAGGGAATATTTGTGGGATACTGTGAGGTCTCCAAGGCCTTCAGGATATATATACCAGGTCATCACCACATTGAGATAAGTAGGGATGTGACCTTTGATGAAGATGAAACACTCAAGAAATCAAGAAAATTCCATCTTGAAGAGGTATATGAAGAGGAACCCGTAATCCCCAGAGTTGCAGAATCAATGAGTGAGGTTCCCGGAGCTGCTGAACCAGTGAAGGAAGTCGTAACTTCCCCTGATGATGAAATTCTATAATATGATGACATAACAAAGTTTCAAGAACCTCCTCAGATGAATATCCTCAATAAAATAAATCCAGCTTGGGCTAGAGAGCTTATTCAAGATGGAGAGAAGTACGGTGTTCTCGAAGGAACCACGAGACATGTGAAGAAACCTAAGCCATTCTCTAGTTATATGGTTTTGATGTGTGATCTCCTAGAAAAGGAGCCTACCTGCTCTGAATAAGCCATTCAAAAGAAAGAATGGGAAGATGCCATGATAAAAGACTACCAATCCATAATAAAGAACGATATATGGGAAATAGTTCCCATACTGAATAGCAAGGATGTTGTATCATCCAGATGGCTCTTCAAAATAAAACATGCTGCAGATGGAAGTATTGAGAAGTATAAAGCAAGATTTGTAGCTCGTGGCTTTTCTCAAAAATAAGGCGTTGACTATGAAGAGACATTCGGTCCTGTATCTAGATACACTTCGATCAAAACCATCATAGCCCTTGCAACTAAGATGAAGTGGAAGTTACACCAGATGGATGTAAAGACAACTTTCCTAAATGATGTTATTGAAGAGGAAGTGTATATAGAGAAACCTCAAGGATTTGAAGTTGAAGATAGGAAGTCTCATGTCTGCAAGTTGAAGAAAGCCTTGTATGGATTGAAGCAAGCTCCTAGAGCTTGGTATGGCCAGATAGAAATTTTTTTGACGAGCTTGGACTTTACCAAGAGTAAAGTAGATTCTAACCTATACTTCAAGGTTATGAACGATGAGCCAATAATACTATTACTATATGTGGGTGACTTATTCTTAACCGAAGAAGAAAATCTCATCACTGAATGTAAGAAGAGACTCACTTCAAAATTTGAAATGAAAGACCTTGGCCTAATGCACTATTTCTTAGGTCTTGAGGTATGGTAGAGTTCAGAGAATATATTCCTTAACCAAGGGAAGTATGCAGTCGAAATCTTGAAGAGATTCAAAATGTTAGAGTGCAAGCCCATGAATACACCCATAGAAATGAAGCTGAAGCTAGTGGTCGATACTTCATTAGAATTGATTGATTCCACATTGTATAGACAGATTATTGGATCGTTGATGTACCTGAAGAACACCAGACCAGATATTTATTTTGCTGTGAACACCTTGAGTTAGTTTCTAGTAGAACCCAAACATGTTCACCTTGTGGTTGCAAAACATGTGATGAGGTACCTTAAGGGTACATTAGATTATGGTCTCAATTATGATGGAGATCATAATTACACATTGAGTGGGTACACTGATTCAGATTGGGCAGGAAGTGTTTCTAATAGGAAAAACACTTCACGATGCCATTTCAATTTGGGATCAGCCATGATCTCATGGCAGAGTGGAAAGTAATCCAACATTTCTCTCAGCACAACAGAAGCAGAATACATTGCTGCATGTTCTGCCATCTGCGAAGCTATATGTCTTCGAAAGTTGCTGACCGACATATTTGACCTAGAGATGGAAGCAACCACGATCCTATGTGACAACCAGAGGTGCATAAAGATGACAGATAATCATGTATTTCATGATAGGTCGAAGCACATAGAGATTCGTTATCATTACATCCGTGACATGGTGGAGAGAGGAGCCTTAAAGCTCCAATACGTTAGCATGGATGAACAGGTTTCTTATGTGTTGACCAAGCCTCTATCTCGTGTAAAGTTTGAGCACTTTTGAGATAAGCTTGGAATAGTCTGAAAGGAACCTCCTCAAAAGGGGAAGTAGTTTCTGGGATGAGACATCTCTTTCTTCCAGCCTCATTGCTATGACGTAAAACAAGAAGATAAGATGAGACTAGTACTGTGCTTCTGGTTTGACAATTGTGACATAAAGCCAATCTAGTACCTTTCTTCCAAACTGATGGTTGTGACGTAAATAAAGAAGATGTGATGAGACTAGTACTGTGCTTCCAGCTTGATAGCTGTGACATAAAGATAGTCTAGTACCTTTCTTCCAATCTGATGGTTGTGACGTAAAGCAAGACGATGTGATGAGACTAGTATTGTGCTTCCAGCTTGAGAAGCTGTGACGTAAAGCCAGTCTAGTATCTTTCTTCCAACCTGATGGTTGTGATGTAAAGCAAGACATTGAGATGAGACTAGTACTATGCTTCCATCTTGAGAAGTTGTGACATAAAGCCAGTCTAGTATCTTTCTTCCATATTGAGTACTGTGACGTAAAGCAAGACATTAGGATGAGACTAGTACTGTGCTTCCATCTTGAGAAGTTGTGACGTAAAACCAGTCTAGTATCTTTCTTCTAGCTTGATTGCTGTGATGTAAAGCAAGACGAGTACTGAGCTTCCAACTTAAAAACTAAGATGTAAAGCCAGTCCTATATTATGATGAGCCAACCTTGTGCTGTGATGATGATGATGTATTAGTTTTATACTAATACACATTGATGTAGATGATTATTGCATTCCTTTGAGAATGACGATGTTTCCGATGAAGAAAACTTCCAATGATTTATAGATACGCTAGTCATTGTTCCAAGATGATATTGATGATGCTGTCCTCCTAATGTTGTTGATGATAAAGGGATCTCTCTCATCTGATGTTGCTATAAAATACCCTTCTTGTTAAGGGGGAGTGTTGAAATAATGTAACTGCAAAGTGTATTCTTATTATTATTTGATATATTATTCATTGGATCAATCCCCATTATGGATTGATCATGTAGGCTATTGTAAAAGGACTAAATCCCCTTTTGTGGATTGGTCATAATATAATTGTAATAGGCAAAAGAAGAAGTCTCCCCCAAAATATATCAGAGAGGCCCTGAAATATAACAAAGGTGGTTATAACCACCCAGGAGAAGAATTCGACCCTGCTAGTGAAAGGACACTCCCACACGTGCCAATCTTGTATAAATAAGGAGGCTAGTGCCTCACTTAGACACACACTCACTTGTTCATTGAGAGACAAGTTTTGGAGCTACAGTTGGAGAGAGAGAGAGAGAGAGAGAGAGAGAGAGAGAGAGAGAGGAGCATCTTTGGGAGAGGAAATTCTATACTTTTTTGAGTTATCTCTTGGCATTTTATTGGCTATCTATAATAAGAAAGTTTTGTTGGGTTTTCTTCCCCTAGAGGGTTTCCCAGTATAAATGTTGTGTCTCTTGTGATTGTGTATTTCTCAGTGATCTGGTCTTATGTTGTTGTTATCTATTGAAATGAAAAGAACTATAATAATGGATTAAACATTAACACACACTCCTCTTAAATGCCCATATGATTTGATGAAAGGCTGTGACAGAAGGTACCTAGGGCCCCTTTCTTCCATCTAGTATTATTTATCCTCATGGGGTTTGGGAGAGTCAAATACATTCTCTTCCTTATGACCAAACCCAAAAATAATCTTCGAGCCTCAATGTTCCTTCATTCACCATTTTATCTAACTTAGAATTGAGATCTTATTTCTCTTGAAAGAGAGTTACATAGAGGAACCACCAAACCAACTATACTAAATGATTAATAATATGGGAAATGTTGAAACAAAGTTTATTTTTCTTCTTATAACCTAAAACTCAGTTTTCTTTGGTTATGGAGCCGCCCTTAGTTCTATAAAGGAGTCAAAGTCTTTCAAGAGTTTCGGGTTTCAGGGTTCGGCTATTCACAAAGTATGATTTTTAATAACAACTCCAAAGTCCCGATACCGAAGTCCCAAAAGTATTGCTTAAAAGAAATTAAACCGAATTAAAAGGAATAATTAAAAACATTTAACGGTTTTCTAAACCTTTCGTATTTTATTTTTCGGCTATCTCAACTTAAAAAATAGTTCAAAGTCCTGATGCACTTTTTACGAATTTTCTTTTTATTCATGATTAACTAAATTTTAAACATACTTAACAAATCATTAATCAGTCGCATTTCGGAAAATCAAAGAGATATCAGTATTTCGCACTAAAAAAACCTCGAAGCCCGAAATCCAGAAAGTATTAAGCGATTAAGCATAATTAACTTAACTTTAAAACATGATTAATGATATTAAGTGACTTTTCGCGTTTTGCAATTCGAGAGTTTTCGAAGACATTCCTTTCGAAATCCTAGCTTTAAATCGCCGATATGTGGTAGTGTTCATAATAGATTAATAGAGATATTTTTAGCGTAAAGTGCGTATCTGCAGGCTTACCATCCCCATTAAAGCATTTAATTTTTATTTCCTGTATCGATACACTCAATTTAAGGCGAGTAATGGGTCTAAAGGTTTGTTATTTCGAATTTCATTTTTACTTTCAGACAAGAAGCAAGTCACATTCAAAAGAGCTCATAGATTTCTTCTCTGTGACAAGTTTTCATTTTTTAGCACAATCATCATGCCACCCAGAAAATGCCTAAGAAGAGTGAGGAGGTCGATGAGAGCTCAAATCTGGATGGAGATGTTATATCAAATACTACACCACATGTCGTGTATTCAATCAAGTCCTGGAGTCAGATTTTTTTATCTCTTGGAGAATAAGGTGAGGAATTTCCCTAACGATTTTGGGAATGAAAAGACTTAAAATAAACTCAGAGATATAGCAGAGTTTGAGCTACATAATATAGCCACACAGTTGAGACTCATGCCATACAATGACATGATAAGATAGGATTTAGAAAAGATGGACATTCAAACAACGAGCATTCTAAACAACCAAAAGGTCATTGTCGACTCGTTTAGACTAGAACACATCCAAGTAATGTATAAATTGTTCCCTATCTCTAACTACCTTTATAATGTCAAATTCGTAGAAGAATTTCAAAGAAAGGAGTGCACTAGATTTGATCAAACATATCTAGGTATAATCAAAGAAAGGTGGGGAATTCTAGCTAAATTTAGAGTTGATACCCATAAAATTTATGCCACACCACTGTTAAATGAATACATGGTCTATATAGCAATAATGTTATGTAGACTATTTGGCAGGAAAATACCTACCCATTTCTCTACAGAATGGGTGTCAATTTTACATGAGTTAGGCGAGGGTTACACCTTCAACTAGGCCAAAATCTTATCAGATAACCTAGCTAAAGAGATTAAGGATTACTAGATGGAAAAATCAAAAGGTCGATGTGTATATTTTTACATGTCTGGATATATTATGGATTCTATCTGTTACATGACTTCATTCCCCTTGACGAATTGGAGCTGGAACCCATTCATGTTTATCACTCTAAACTATGGGAGGAGAATGTTAAAGATTTCTTTTACGAAATCTGTCACTACATAGTGATACTCATACACCAAATTTTGTATGGTTATGCACCCCCTCAGATTTCAGAAAAAATCATGGGAAACCTTAAGGCAGTTGCAGATTGGCTCATCAAAGAGAATTTCTCTTATGTCAGAGTCTTCGGATGTTCAATCCCCCCTCATGCTCTCCATAAATTTCTCACTGACAGACTGGTGTGCAGAGAAGTGGCATACCAGATAATAACATGAGGAATTGGTATAGAGTTAAAAGAAGCCTAGAAAAAATTCTGGCCAATCTTTCCCTTATAGGTTGGCAAGTTTTTGCTGCTAAACTTTGGCCATTCCAAAGTAGAAGTTGCGGCATTGGACGAAGTTAAATTGGTGGATGTCAAGTTCAGAATACATGATCCTTATCAAATTGTGGGAAATCATCTTGCTCATTTCAATATGAAAAAGTATGAGCATGAAGATTCCCCCTGTGACGACATATTCAAAGGAGCCAAAACCTATGAGGAGATATTAGACAAAGTTCGGGCTTTACCACTCGACCTACAAACCAAATTTTTGACTTTTCAGAAACATAGACGAAGTGGTTTTCCAAAGATACTATAGGGAGACATGGTAACCACTCCTCCAGAATAGGAAAGTGTACCTCCAGGTTTCAACTCAAATCCTTTTGATGAAAAGACTACAGAAGAAAGTCCAAAGAAGATTGAAGCATCTTCAGAAAAAGTAGAAGCTTCACAAACAGAGCACCCAAGGTTGGGAACAAAGTTTGAGATCGAGACACCTCCAAAATCGAGTCAAATGATTCCACCTTCATCATCAACTATTCCTACTGATATTCCCAAAACAACAGGGGAAACCCAATCTACAGAGTTGGGTAGCCTTATTACATCATTGACTCCTTTACTGTCAACATTTGGGACTCCTCATCTAGAAGTTATATATGTAAGTGACCTCACTCCAATCTCTAGAGAAGAGATACCTTCCTCTGATTATTTTTTCAGTAAGAAGAGGAAAGCAGTAGTGAAACAAGAAATGCATTTGAGAGAAGGCACAATGGTAAAGAAACACATAGTGCTCATAGATGGACATAACCTAGAAGAGGAAGATTTCGCCACTGAGGTAGCAGGCTCTATGGGAGATTTGGAAACGACTAACTTATTTTCAGTCGACAATCTAAAAACAAGGTTGAAGCAAAAGAATCAAATGATAGCCTAGCTGCAAGGCAAAATAAATAACTCAGAGAGTAGTATTAGAGAGGAAATAAATAAAGGGCTGGAAAAATATAGAGTTGCTGACAATCAGGAGATTCAATTGCTCAAATCTAGCTTGGATGAGATGTATAAGAAGATGCAAGCCAGTTCAGTACAGGTCATCCAATAGGAAGAATTAGCGAGGCAGTTGTAGGATAGATTGAATTCTATTCAAAATCAGGTGATAGATTTAAAATCTTTTCAAGCCTAGGCACTGGAAGTGCATATGAAGATAGAAGCAGAGCAACACATATTGATTTCTAAAGTAAAGGTTATTCAGAACTATTTCTGAGAGGTAAGTCAATCTTTCGATAACATTGTTTTCAAGGAAAAAGAGGCTAAAGCATCCTAGGCTACTTTTCAAAAGGCAGTTGTACTTTCGACAAAAGAAAAGGTATCAAAAACTCGAAGTCTGTCAATTGTAGATCATATCAGGGGTGATATCATGCTTAAAGTATGGGAGGCCAACATATCTGAAAGCAAGAAAATGGCTAAGGAAGTCAAAGATGATTGCGAAGATACCTTCAATTCACTAGACAAAAGATCATTAGGCATTGGAAGAGATGATTGTCCTGGGATACTAGGCCAGATCAATATTGTAAGACATCAACTGAAACTCAAAGAGGATTTGAATGAAATTCAGATAGAAATTTCACAATTAAAAGAGGTTGATGTTACCCAAATAGACAGGTGGCTGGTGAAGCCAAATTTAAAATTGCAATAAGTTAAGTTTGCTGACAAAGGGGTTGAAGACCAATTTCTGAAAATTAAGAGGAAGATTTATCTGTTCAAGGCAAAGGATATACCAGAGCCTCCTAGATTTTTTGTGCATTTTCTAGAAAAATGTATTGAATGTCTCGGACCAAAAGAAGGAGATATTTCAAAGAAGCAATGGAGTATCATATTGTAGGCTCATAGTATGAAGATGATAGATAGATGAAAGATAAACATGCAAATGATTCAAGTTTTCATTTTTGTAACTGATAGTCCTTAGGAGTTAGGAAATCACCAACCATCAAGTATTGGTGACTTTGTATAAATATAATTTCATAAGACTGAGAAAAGGCTTTTTTGCGGCCGATTGTACTAGAGAAGTTTTCTTCATTTACAATGATTAATGAGAATACAAAATAGAAATTACAGATTTTGTCGACTCTGAGTTATGTGTGCCTCTTTACTTTCATTTTCAACATATTTCCCTTTTATGTCTCTGATGAATGTTTAACTGCAATTTAGTACAACATCTACTGTGGTTAAGAGTTATTTGGTTATCTAATTGTTTACAGTCTTTCCTCTGTGCTTGCTATTAGCAGACTCAAGACCTGTAGATTATTCATATTACTGTATTTTTATGCTTCATTAGAGATCTCTCGTTTTTCTTCTTCCCCTGTTGCAAAGTGAGATTCCTCCATGATTGATGTCTCACCTTGTTTAAACAACTTTATGTTCTTCCCCCATCACTTTCATGATTTTTTGAATTTGACTCAGGAACGGAAAACAATCTCTAAAACTGTTATATTATTAATTTAAGTTTGGGAAATTTTCTCTTATAATCTGAAACAGAAATAACAAACCTTGAAAACAAAGTAATAGAGTTTTTAACCTTTATCCTTCATGACTGTACCAGTTACAAGAAAACCCAATATAGAACCCGACCTTTTAGATCAGACTAGTATTTCTTTAAACTTATTTAACACTATCTCAAAGACAACAAACATCCATGTTGAATTAGAACGTTAATGGGTAGCAATTGAAGGAGATATAAGCATCCAGGAACAATTGGAAGCTAGACAAAGATAGTTAAGAAATCAACCATAGCTTTTCCCTCAACAACTGACACTTTTTATACTTTAAATATCTCTACCTTTTTCGGATGCCTATACTTTATACTTTAAAGCCTTAAGTATAAACTCTAGAACAACATCGTTCTGGTTCCATTGCCGGGGAATGATGAAACAAAACTATTTTCCCTGGGAGGAACGACATTGATAATTTCTTTCTTTGGTAGTGAACAAAGATTGAAAACTTTATGAGGCTACTTTCATATTTCACTTGGTGACTTGACGATTAATAAAATGGATTTTAACTGAAAGAATACCGAGAAGAATCTAGATGATAAACATACTTCACCTGTATCTGACCCAGAAAAAAATTTGAAATCAAGGATACCTTAAACAGACTGCTTCATTGACAAATAAGATTTATCAACTTAAATTCACACAATTGAACACTAAGGATCTACCTGAAAAGTTGAATACTCCACTCCTTTGCAAAGAACTATCCACCAATCGAATTGAAACCCTAGAGCCTGGATTGGTCTTACCCTAATTTAAAATTGAGACTTTCTCAATTGTTCCTTTCACCTATAGAAGTAAAAGATCTATCTCACTCCCCGCTTCGATTGACATTTATTCACTTCCCACAGTTCAGTTTCCCATCTCTCAGAACTCCAACGAATATACTGTATACCTTGAATCGACTCCTGTTGATTCTCCTGTATATTCACCCTATGAGTCCGAAGAAACTAGTCCACGATTTCCAAGTCCTTATTTTTCAAGTTTCATGTCCCTTAAACGACCAGTTTCCTAAAACCATCTTTCCCTATTCAGCCCCAACTGAAGAGTTACCACACCCCTTTAAAACTCTTCCTTATAATATCCAAGTTTCACCCTCTAAATTATTGATGGTTGCGGCTGGAGGAGGTGGGGCTGGGGGTGGAGCCATAGGTGGTGTTGGGGGAGGAGGAGTAGACAATCAAGTACTAATACCTCGAATCTTTTCCAAAGTGGCTGCTAGGTATACTCCTTTGGTCCTCCCAGTTCCTCTCCATGATATACCCAAAAATTACATGAAAAATCTACTGAAATTCACAGGAGAAGGTGATTTAACTGCAACTGAGCACATCAAATTCTTTGATCAATTTGCGGACATCCTTGGTCTTGATCATGAGGATGTTTATTCAAGACTCCTGGTTCAGACCTTTGAAGGACAAGTGAGAACCTAGTTCCGAGGTGTAGAAGCAGGATCAATACAGTCATACGATGAACTGGAAAATGCTTTTATCAGATAATGGGGAGAAAGGAAAGACCATCTCTACTATCTAACCGAATTTTTGGCTCTGAGAAAGAAAAACTTCAAATCAGTTCTCAAGTTTACCCAAAGGTTTAATAAATTGTATAATGAAATTCCATCCGAGGTCAAACCTTCCCAACGCGCAAAGAAAGTAACTTTGGCACGGGATTTTGATCTTGATTTGGCCTTGTTGTTGAGGGAGAGAAGATCGGTAGAACTCACTAAAACGAAAGATGATGCCTTAGAAATTGAATCAAATATGCTGGCATCAGGTAAGCTAAAAACAAATTTTGAAATAGGAAAGAGGGAAACTAGACAGTACAGAGACCAAGCGGGACCCTCTGGATCAGGCAGGTCTTCCAAAGACAAGATGGATGGTATGGCGAGGATAATTAAAGAATTGTAGAATACGATCTCAAGAATGGAATTAGACCAATCAAAGAATGAACATTTCCCTAGAAAGGATTTCAAAAGGAATCCCAACCCTCAAACTCAACAAAGATAGATTAAGAATGAGGATCAAAAAATCCAAGCCCCCTTTAAAAGTGAAAAAATTATAGGAGGAGAAGACATGCAAGAGTTTGAAGAGTTAGAAGAAGACATAAATAATCTTGTTGATGACTGTCAACAACCTTATTTAACAAGACAAGATTATGAAAAATACTTAAAAACACAGTACAGATCCGAAAATAACAAGAACAACGAGATTACATAAGATTCAACCTATCAAGGAATCGCTGATGACATAATGGCCGAACTCCTCCAGAAGTACAATCTAATGCCTAGAGACAGGAATGTCACAACCACCCCAGCAAAAAAAATCTTGCCAAGGGGGGAAACAGATGAGGCAGTTCCAAAAGCTGCTGAAAAGCAGATTGTTAAAACCTAAGTTGCTAGCACACAACCTACTAAGGCAAAGCCAACATAAACATCAGTCATCAACACAAGGAAATCAGAGGATCCTATGGCCGAAACAAAAACCTCACAAAAAAATAAAATTGAAAAGAAAGGCATCGAAGCACAAACCACATAATTTGATAGACCAACGAGAAATTTTAATCTGGAAAATGAAATCAATAAAATCAAAATTCCTATACCTCTTGTCGAAATGGCAAAAAACCGAATATATAGAAAAACAATTGCTAAAATAATTAATTTTTTAGATACTGAAAGTCAGGCTGACGTGATAAATCTAGAAGATGACAAGCCTAATATAATTTTTGGTCCACATTTCGAAGGTGCTAGAGATACCGTTGCTCCTTTCTATATCACACTAACTGTGCACGATCACCTGATCCATAATTGCATGCTGGATTCTGGAGCCTCTCACAATGTAATGTCTAAATCCATTATTGATAGACTTGGTCTCGAAATCACTCGACCTTATGGAGATTTGTATTCGTTTGATTTGAGAAAAGTCAAATGTATAGGTATGATAAAATATTTAGTGGTTAATCTTACACAAATACCTGTGAAGAGCGTTCTAATGGATGTGGTTGTCGCTGACATACCCTCGAAGTATGTCATGTTGTTATCCAGGTCTTGGGGAGCCAAACTTGGAGGATCCCTCCAACTTGATATGACGTACACCACGATCCCAATTTTTGGAGGACAGTTCACCCGCTTATACAGAGAAACCAGTTTGGCGTTTACGGTAAGTGACCCACTTAACCCAAATAACTACCCTTTTTATATTGTTGATCAAGATTTAGGGAATTGTATTCTATCTATTGATGATGATATTGATGTGTGTATAGAAGAAAGCTACACAGAAAAGAAAAAATAAGAAGAAATAAATAAAGATGTATATAGTTTAGGAGTTTGGAAAATGTTTTTTGATGGTGCTTTATCTTGTGAAGGAGAAGGAGTTGGAGTGATGTTCGTGGCACCCGATGATGAGTTCATCATACCTTTCTCTTATATACTACAATGGGACATTGATTATAATAATAATGTTTGAGAATATGAGGCTCTATTCCTAGGATTAGAATCTGCCAAAAAATTAAAGATCAAAAACTTAGAAGTCTACGGTGATGCTGAACTGATCATAAAAAAAATCAATCGTTGTTGGCCCTTAACCAAGTTTTTGGAGTTTTTTGGTCATGTTGACCTATTTTGGGACTTCGACAGCTTGTCGAAGGACGAGTGCAAGATGAAGCAGAGATCACGGGATCTCAGCCCACTTTTGGATCCTTTTTGGGTTTTTGGCAATATGTAACAGGAATGGGATGTTGGCTGATGGGTTTACCCATGTTTAGGCCTATTTTGTATGTATAAATAGAAGGATAGGCTAAGTGCCAAGTGTTGGATCTGTGTGATTAGGGATTTGTGCATTCTGTGTAAGACTTGCAGAGTTGAGTGCAAGTCCTTGTGCGAGACTATAGAAGGCTCCGTGCTGTAACACAAGGAAGAAGGATCTAGCGAGATGCACAGATCTTCTTTCCTCTGCAGAGTAAGTGTTTTTGATGGATTTGTTCTTGTAACCGATTGAATGAAGACAATAAAGAAGAAGAGTTGGTGGGCATAGCCCCAGGGTGGGGGTGAATGACGTAAACACTGTGTTGTCTTGCTTTGTGATTGTCTTAATGTGTTTATGTCCTCTTTTTCTAGTTCTTTACGATGATTAGATAGATCTTCTTATGCTTAATGATAATGATGTATAAGAGTGCTAGATTTGATCTATATGAATGTGCTGAGTGCTTGATTTGATAGATATGACCTAACTATTGATGCTAAGTGCTTAAATATAGTATATTAGTGTGAATACTACGAATTCCTATTCTATCAGCGAAGTAGTTATTGATTATGTATTGAGGAACTGATGGTGCTAAGTGATTTATTAAGTATTAGAATCATAGATCTGTGTCCCAGCTAAGGTTGCAAGCACTTGAATTTTGCAGCCACCCCTGCCTCTAACTCGGGTGAGACTTCATCTGCTTCGTAGGTTTCACCAAAAGGGCCGGTAGTTAGGGATTTGTTGGTGCGCTGTTGTAGTGTTGAACCCTGGGTCTGCCCGTGTGCCAACAAATGGTTCCGTTTCTGGGACCTGAAACTGTGATTGTTGGGAACTGAGGAAGAAGAAGCTTTGTGCAAAAAGTTGACCTGAAAGCCTTGTGTGAATATTTGTGCCCTAGTGCACAATTTTCTACTTGATATATAAAGCTCTGTGCTGAAGAAAAGAGGTCGGATCAGAGAGAAAGAAGCCTGAATTGAAGAAAGGAGGTCATATTTGAAGAAAAAAAGTAGGATCTGAATGCTTTGTTCTCTAAAAAAGGTAAAAGTGAGGACGTCTGATTAAAAGAGGTAAGATCTGCAAGCTCTGTGCTCTGATAAAGGTAAGAATAGTTAAAAGTATTATATCTGGAAGCTTTGTGCTCTGTAGAAGTAAGATAAGTGGAAATTGTTGTTTCTAGAGTATGGATCTAGGTATGTTTAATAGAGTCTATCCTAGTTTGAAAACTAGGGAATTAATAGATGAAAGAAGGTTTGATATGAGTAGATCTGATAAGAATAGTGAAAGATATGTTATGCCTAATCATAGAAAGAATGTTTGGACTAACAAATGGATGCAGGATCCTAGAAAGAATTTGTTGCAAGTTAGCCACCATGATCCTAGTGCCCAGTACTAGAAAAGATGGGGATCATTTAAGAGAAAGAGAGGATTAACCCTCTGTTATAGTTGCAGAAAACTGAGACATCTTGCTAAGGAATGCCCTGGTGGAAGACCTAGTTGTCTTAGTTGTAAGGAAATGGACCATGAAGTATTGGATTGTCCTAGAATGATTGATAATATTGAAAGAATGAATCTGAATCAAGAAAACCCTAAGGCAGATCCAAAACTAGCAAAACCTCAGAAAGAATCCGAGAAAGTATTGCTACAGATGAAAGAAACCTTGAATGACCACCGGCATGTTAGGTTATCAAAAATCTTCAAAGAGAAAGAATGCCTTGAAGCAAGGATGTGAGACTTTGACATTGACTGTGTTCTAGATGAGGAAACATAGGTGAATATCATGATAGAGAGAACTTGGGAAGCTATAGGAAGGCCTGCTATGATTCCCTCATTAGGAGGACTATGGATATTAAGAGGAAAACCGATAAACCTGTATGGAAGGCTCGCTCAGATACCTATGACTGTAAATGGAACTTCGATAGAGGAATATCTTAATATTATTCAATTTATTAAGGACAACACCCCGTTTACCATGTTACTAGGGAAACCTTGGATTGAAGGAGATCAAGCCAGACAAAAAGAAGAAAAAGAAGTTTTGGAGCAGAAGAAACAAGAGTTAAAATATTGCATGACTAGAAGGATCACATAGTTGATTGAAGAACATGAGAACAAATCGAAGCTATTTGACACTAGAAGCCTAGATGTCGAAGCTATA
This sequence comes from Picea engelmannii, assembly GCA_009831015.1. Lineage (NCBI taxonomy): Eukaryota > Viridiplantae > Streptophyta > Pinopsida > Pinales > Pinaceae > Picea > Picea engelmannii. The sequence goes on along the minus strand of ML780768.1, from coordinate 920,170 downwards.
AGAGCATTAGAGAACTCACAGAAGACTGAAGTACCTATCTCAGATAAAGAAGAGGTATTACCCCTGAACCCTAGGAAAGAATCTCCATGGCGCGCAGTGACTATGTTGAAAGAAGATAAGAAGCAGAATGGAAAAAGGACTACCGAGACAAAGCTCAGTGGAAAGAAGGCTAGAAAGCTAAGTAAGAAGAGGGATAAGATTGAAAAGTTACAGAAGGTTCCAGTGGGGACTTCACAGACAGAAAAATTGCAGAATTGGAGCTTCGCCAGGATCTCAGAACAATGACACATGGCACTTCGTCATGGCAAAGCAATATAGCCATTGGGAACAATATATCCATTCGAATTCCACTCCAAACAGGTTGGAAAGTATTTATCGCTCGACACCAAACCATTGGACCTTGCCATAACAGATAGAACAAGAGTTAATGAGGCTTCATACCCATTACAAGAAAACCATTGCCAAGTTGCGTACTTATCCCATCACACCTTGCACTAAGAACACTTTTGATAACTGATAATTTGAAGCCTGCAGACTAAGTGAGTTGTATACAATGATCATTATGCTCTTTCTATTTATTCTATTACAGTGTCTGAGATACTTGTGACCCCGATAAATTTTAATCCCGAGCGCGTATGTCCGACGAGCTCACCGCAGTTGAAGAATCAGTAACGTAAGTTATCCTCAAATTAATGACTGAAAGAGTCATGTCGGAGAGAGGGGTATCTACAGGTGTACAAGCATCGTTGATGAGAGGACTGCTGGCCTCTTCATCCACTACTTGAGCCAGACCATCCCAGCTAGTAGACAAAAAACAAACTAAGCATAGGGATGATATCGCCAATGCTAAGTTAATCCCGAGTATACTACCCACCTATCTACCCCCTTTGAGCGGCGTGATAAATTGTAATAATGTACCCCGAGAACTTGAGTACACTTTGGTCACTATGTACCTCCTGAAGGGGATACACACAGGGCACACAAACCAGGATAAGATCACAACGTTGAAGTTTAGCGACTTCAACCTCGATGACAGGAAGGTTTACAACATGCTCGCCCCCCATAAGTATCTGACCATAACAAAAGGAAATAATTCAAAGGTAATTCCTCAATCATGGAACCATAACCTCGCGGAATCCACACTGCTCAACATCATGAAGATCCCGCACTTCAGAAGGCATCAAGAAGTGAACTCATGCGTAAAACTACTGCTGTCCTATTACCATGGTAGATACTTATGGTTAAACCATCGTATCACAGTGGATCTGACGTTGATCAATTGGATCACAGGGCTAAGAATGCAAGTCCCTGAACCACAGGAGTTATACCCTGAAAAGACTGCGGATCGCGCTCTTGTGAAGAAGAGTAAAGACACCTACAGAGATGTCGAGAAGGGAATGCAAGGAAACAAGGTAGCTTCTATCCAGATCGGTGCACTGCGTCTCGCCTACCAATTGATCCCAGGAAAGTTGGTGAAAAATAATTGACCCACCCAAGTTACAGGGTTCGTAGTCGACCTCGCAGGGAAGTGCACAGAAGGACTTCAGATGAATTTGGTATAGTACCTAGTAAACCAGTTGGAACTTGACTACAGGGAAGTGTAGGATCAAGGATGTGAGTTTCACTTCAGCTGGATTCTCATACTGATCACTTTCATCACATGGGAGATGCCAGAAGGTGCGACCTTCCCAGACATCGAGCCTTTTGAGCCTCTGGCTGCAAAGTTCAGTACATTGTGGTACTCCAGTGACATGAACAAACAATGACATTCAAATGTTCTGTTCCATGCATATTACAACCAACTAAATACAACTATTCAGTCTGAGCCTCATATAACCTCGAACACTCTCCACAGGTTCAGGCCCTTGATGAAATTTAGCGCGGACTACGATTTCATCTATATCACAGCATGCGCTGATGAGCACAAACAATAGTTACAATCATACTATAGGTTGACGGAGGCGGATTTGGAGGAAATCACCAAGGAATAGTTGACAGACCTCCTCATCCCAACAGACCCCAAGGAGATATGTGATATTGATAGTCCTGAAGCAGTGCATGATACCCCTGGACCTAGCAGGACAAAGAAGAATGAAGACACCCAAGATGTAAGCAATACCTCTACAAAGACTGCTTCCATCTCAGTAGAAGGAGATGGTAGAGAGATAGATGGTGCAAAATTTCAACAAAATAAAGGTGAGGTTACACCGCCTAGAGACATGGAAGACCCCTCAAAGAAGAGGAAGGTTTCCCCACCGAAACCCTCATCCCGAAAGAAAATGAAAGCCACCAAGACCAAATTTGAGACTAACCTCACATCAGATGACTTTGATTTTATTGTAGCATCTATTTATGATGCTTTGCTGGAGATAGCAGAGAAGCAAGAATCTAAGCAGGAGGAGGTGTTCCATTGGATTAAGGATAAGATCCAAGGAGTGCAATAGGCACTACAGTCGAGCCACGCAATTTCCAATGTGCTTCCATCATTGGAACCACCAGAACTAGGTGATGATCCAACTCAACTACACCGCATCGATGATACAGTTGAAGCTCGCCTTCAATGAGCTCAGGAAGAAACAACACAAGCCACCTAGGATTTAGCGCAAGTACAAAAATACCTTTAGGAGAAAAACAATGTTGTAGAATGGGAAATTTTTTCTCTACAAGAGAAATGGGATGAAGAAAAAACACAGTTGCAGCAAAGCAAGGAACAATTACTCACAGAGCAACTCAAAGTTAAAGAAATGGTCAACAAAGAACTTTTCTCTGTTACAGTTGTCGAAGTATAGACCGAAGAGTGATTTCCATAATAGGTGGCACAACTTGAAGAGGTAATCCAGCAGCTCCAACAACACATAGCAGACTTGGAGCTCCGCACTGTGCCCGAGACCCCTCAATATGTAAGAGACCTAAGGGAAGCAACTGCCCACAACATAGTCGACAGATTAAAATTTCTTGCCTTGGAGTGCAAGTAGGTGGGTAACTGCAATTCTCAGACCTATGAAAACCTCACTGAGAACACATAGTTACAGGTGCTAGAGTCACAGCTCCAGGAAGAGAAGCAACACACGGACACACTTCAGGCGTAGCTGAAGGCCCTATCAACCGTATACAAAATGAAGAGGTCTCATGAGAAATGTACCACCCAACAACAGATCCATCCGATCCAAAGAAAAGTGATGGAAATAACTCAATGGCTCCAACTAGTATAAGATAAGGCATGCCTGTTGTTTACAGAGGTCGAGAGCTAAGGAGCAAAGCTAGAACAGGTTGTCATCATAGCATAACAATGCCTACAAGGGACAGTGAATGACACAGTGATCCGGGAGTTCATTGAATAAGAGGCCATAACAAAGTAGCAAGTCGAAGTAGATCGACCCAAGCTTGATGCATTCGAGGCAGAACTAGGCAGACCAGAGTGACTTGGGATGAGTCACAGGTGAGTGTTGGGGGTCTGTTGGCCCTTAACCAAGTTTTGGGAGTTTCTTGGTCATGTTGACCTATTTTGGGACTTCGACATCTTGTCGAAGGACAAGCGCAAGACGAAGCGGAGATCATGGGATCTCACCCCACTTTTAAATCCTTTTTGCGTTTTTGGGAATATGTAATGGGAATGGGATGTCAGCCCATGGGTTTACCCATGTTTAGACCTATTTTCTATGTATAAATAGAAGGATAAGAAATGTAAGAAGGAGTCGAATAATATATCTATGTGATATAGGCTAAATGCCAAGAGTTGGATCTGTGTGATCAGGGCTTTGTGCATTCTGTGTAAGACTTGCAGAGCTTAGTGAAAGTCCTTGTGTGAGACTGTAGAAGGCTTAATGCTGTAACGCAAGGAAGAATGATCTAGCAAGATGCGCAGATCTTATGTCCTATGTAGAGTAAGTGTTTTTGATGGATTTGTGCTTGTAACTGATTGACTGAAGACAATAAAGAAGAAGAGTTGGTAGACGTAGCCCCAGGGTGGGGGTGAACCACGTAAATGCCATGTTGCCTTTCTTTGTGATTGTCTTAATGTGTTTATGTCCTCTTTTGCTAGTTCTTTACGATGATTAGATAGATCTTCTTATTCTTAATTCTAATGATGTATAAGAGTGCTAGATCTGATCTATATGAATGTGCTAAGTTCTTGATCTATTAGATCTAACCTAACTATTGATGCTAAGTGCTTAAATACAGTAGATTAGTGTGAATACTACAAAGACCTGTTCTATCGACGAAGTAGTTATTGATTATATATTGAGGAACTGATGGTGCTAAGTTCTTTATTAAGTATTAGAATCACAAATCTATGTCCCAGCTAAGGTTGTAGACACTTGATTTTTGCAACTACCCCTGCCTCTACCTTGGGTGAGACTTCATCTACTTCGTAGGTGTCGCCGAAAGGGATGGTAGTTAGAGTTTTGTTGGTGTGCTATTGTAGTGTTGAACCTTGGGTCTGCCCCTGTGCCAACAATTGTCAATACTAGGCTAAGCACCCAAGGTTGAGAGCTTATATGAACTATGCTTGGGATCTGATTGAGAACTTCTTTTCATCAGTTAAAGTTCATTACATCCCTAGGGCTGAAAATCAATGAGCTGATTCGCTAGCTATAGCAGTCTCAACCTTCACACCTCCAACGGTTTTCAAACTTAAATACCATATAGAGATGAGACATAAGCCTTCAATACTGAATAACATAAACATTGGAAAGTTTTTGAGGATAATGAACAACTCAAATTTTTTTTTAGAAACGGTAGATGAGTTTGCCGAAACACATGTTGACTAGGAAAATCGGAATGATCCCGCTTGGATCATGCAGGAAGAGGAAGATCCCCAAGAGTTTCAAGAAAAAAATGCAAATCATCGCATGCTTGTATTGAAAAATAATCAGATCCCCAAAGTCCTGATCCCCTTAGAAAGGTGATTTAATCATGATAACATCACTGTGAAATCCACTTTACAGCCTCAACTAGAAGAGGTTGAATATTGCAATATAGGTACTAACGAAGATCCTATATTGGTAAAATTATCTAAGTATATTTCTCCTGAAATTAAAAGTAAGCATGCCAAGTTGATTAAACAGTATAAATATGTTTTTTCTTGGTACTACGAGGAATTGAGAACCTATGACACTACTATAATGGAACATAAAATCCCTCTGAAACAAGGTGTCAAACCTTTTAGGCAGAATCTCAGGCAGATAAACCCCATGTTGCTTCTAGTAATAGAGAAATAAGTGAAGAAACTCTTGGATGCCAAGATCATCTTCCCATTGAGATACTCTGAGTGGGTAGAAAATTTAGTCCCAGTATGAAAGAAAAATGGTGAAATCAGATTGTGTGTAGATTTTAGAAATCTGAACTGATCATCGCTTAAGGAGAATTATCCATTGCCTAAGATGGATCACGTTTTAGAGAAAGTATTCAGAGCTAACAAAATGTCTATGATTGATAGCTTTTCAGGCTACAATCAAATTGTAGTGCATCAAGATGACAAAGAAAAAACAACGTTCGATACCCCTTGGGGTACCTTTATGTATGACAAAATGCCTTTCGGTTTAATGAATGCAAGAGCATCTTTCCAATGAGCTATGGATATCACCTTTATTGGTGAAAGAGATAAGTTTTTTGTTATTTACCTTGATGATCTAACTGTTTTTTCTAAATCTGATGTAGAACATTTAGTACACCTCAAGTAAACTTTCGAGAAATGTCGCAAATTTGGTTTGTCACTAAATACCAAGAAATCTCATTTCACAATGCAAGAAGGTAAATTCTTGGGTCATATAGTGTCTAGGGATGGAATCAAAATCGACCCAAAAAGGATCGAGGCAATATATACTATAAATATTGCTAGAAATATAAAAGAAATTTAGTCTTTTTTAGGAAAAATAAATTTCTTGAGAAGATTCATCCCTAACTTTGTTGAAATTGTAAAACTGATTACAGATATGCTTAAGAAAGACAACGAGGTGAAGTGTACAACTGAAGCCAAAGAATTGTTTCAATGTATCAAGAGAGTGATAAGTGAAGCACCAGTTCTGGCGAGGCCATATTATACAAAGGAGTTTATGATTTTTTCTTTTGCCTATGAACACACTATCATAGTTGTATTGTTACAGAAAAATGATGAGGGTTTTGAGCAGCCTATTGCATTTTTTAGTAAAATTCTCAGAGACGCTGAGTTGAAATATGACATATTGGAAAAACAAGCTTATGCAATGGTGAAATCTCTCAAGGCCTTCATAACTTACGTACTGCACTCAAATATCATTGCTTATGTGCCTACAAGTTTTTTTAAGGATATACTGGTTCAACCTGACAGTGACGGAAGGAGAGGTAGATGGTTAGATAAAATCCAAGACTTTGGCCTAGAAGTTAAACCAACTAATCTTATTAAAGGTCAGGTTTTTGGCTAAATTGATGGTTGAATCAAATTTGAAAGCACTTGGGATAAACCATCTACAAGAAAATGAAGGAATTTTTGAGATAGATGAACTCGATGTTGCTGGGTCCACAACTGAACTTCTACCCAAATTATCTTCTTTAGTGTGGTACCATGATATTGTCTCTTATTTAATAACCCTTCAGTTCCTTAGTGAATTAACCCCATCTAAGGCTAGGACATTAAAATTGCATGCTGTAAAATATTGTATTATAGATGGTAAGTTATATTGGAAGGACCCCCTTGGTTTCCTACTAAGATGCTTAGTAGAAATAGAAACATAAAAGGTTATAGATGAATTCCATGATGGAGTGTGCAGAGGACACCATGCTTGGCGAACAACGGCTTATAAAATCCTAAGAACTGGGTATTACTGGCCCAAATTGTTCATGGACGTGAACACTAAAGTCCGAACTTGTAATCCTTGTCAGTTATTTATAGGCAAGCAAAAAATCCCAGCTTTACCTTTAGTTCCAGTTAAAACTGAAGCTCCATTTCAACAATGGGGTCTTGATTTTATTGGAGAAATTAATCCACACTTGAGTGCTTAACACAAATTTATTCTAACTGCTACAAATTATTTCACGAAATGGGTGGAAGCTATTCCTACGAGAAACACAACTGACTCGGTAGTGATCAGTTTTTTGAAGGAAAATATTCTATCCATATTTGGCTGTCCTTGAAAAATAGTGACTGATAATGCTCAGGCCTTCAAGTCCATGGCCATGATAAGATTTTTCCAAAAATATGATATTGTGCTAGGACACTCCACGACTTACTATCCATAGGGTAACGGTCTAGTTGAGTCATCTAACAAAAGTCTTATGACCATAATTAAGAAGGTTTTGATCGAAAATAAGAAAGCATGGCATGTGCATTTAAAATATGCTTTATGGGCCAACATGATAGGTACCAAAAGGTCAATTAGGATGTCTCCATTTTAGATGGTATATGGTACTGACATAATTTTACCAATAAATCTAGCACTGCCAGTAATGAAACTCTGGAAAGACTCAAATGAATAACCGAATGGCATTACCAGGAGGATAAACCAACTGATTGAAGTTCAACAAAATAGGGCCGAAGTAGATGAAAAATTACAAAAATATCAAGATAATATGAAATCTTTATTTGACGAAAAAGCTAAAGATAGAGAATTCCTCCCTCGTGATTTGGTCCTAAAATGGGAAGCTAGGAAAGAACATGCCGGTAAACATGGCAAGTTTGATAAGATATGGAGCAATCCATACAAGATTTCAGCCTTTGAAGGAAAAAATACCTTTTTGTTAGAAAATCTTGATGGAAAGATTCTTAACACCCCTGTCAATGGGCGGTATCTTAAGCACTTCATGCAATAATATATTTCTAAACTCTCATTGTACACACCAGTTTTCTTTTTGCGTCTTGTTTGTTTTTATATTTCATTAGGTAAGTTTTTTTTTTTTTTTTTGT
>ML780768.1:859269-899539 GCA_009831015.1 Picea engelmannii | reverse complement strand
ACAAGTGCGCCTGGCTTTGAATGCCTTTAGTAAACGGCGGCGCAACAATACCAAGGTGAAATTCAAAATCAAAAGAAAAAAGGTTTGCTGGCTTGTCCAGCTGTACAATTCTTTTCCTCCTCGCGCTGGTTCATATGATGAATCGCGAATGTTGCGGATGCTCCTGCATCACATTCCTTTCAAAATCCCAGCTTTAAATCACCAATATGTGGTAGTATTCATAATGGATTAATAGAGATATTTTTAGCGTAAAGTGTGTATCTGCAGGCGTACCATCCCCATTAAAGCATTTGATTTTTATTGCTTGTATCGATACGCTCAATTTAAGGTGAGTTATGGGTCAATAAAGGTTTGTTATTTCGAATTTCATTTTTACTTTCAGACAAGAAGCAAGTTACATTCAAAAGAGCTCACACATTTCTTCTCTGTGACAGGTTTTCATTTTTTAGCACAAACATCATGCCACCCAGAAAAGTGCCTAAGAAGAGTGAGGAGGCCGGTGAGAGCTCAAATCCAGATGAAGATGTTATATCTGATACTACACCACATGTTGTGGATTCAATCAAGTCCTAGAGATGGATTTTTGATCTCTTGGAGTATGAGGTGAGGAATTTCCCTGATGATTTTAGGAAGGAAAAGATTGAAAATAAACTCAGAGACATAACAGAGTCTGAGATCCATAAGATAGCCACACGACCGAGTGATCTGAAAATAGATCCAGAAGCCTGATAGGGCTTAAAAATGCTCAAAAATGAAAGTGCTCGGAATGCGACGAAACCTGTGCCATTGCGTCCGTCTCGTCTTCCTGATTCCGGTGGTATAATTTTTATGTCAAACGGAGTCCGTATGGAGAAGATATCGCGTTCTGTCCGAAAAGTCAAACAGGCAAAATTTTGATGCTGACTGGGCAGGACATGTGGCACGTCCGTACAGTGACACGTGGCAGATTCCGTACAGCTAACGTGGGCCAACTAGGAGGCAACACGTGGCAGGCAGGGATGACGACACGTGGCCGCATCAGAGAGCGACACGTGGCGGGTCCGTCCGGAGGACACGTGGCATCACCAGGACGCGACACGTGTCGTACGGATTTGGCACATTTGGCATGCGATTTGACCAATACGGAGGTGACACGTGTCACCACTCACAGGGTGACACGTGGCATGCTGATGTCATCATGGTGACGTGGCATGCTGACGTCATCGAATGACGTGGCAGACGACTGTGCAGTACGGCAGGACACGTGGCAGCAAGGCAAGGTGACAAGTGGCAGTACGGCGATCGTCGTGGTAGATTACATGGACCAATCACGTGATGACACGTGGCATGTTCTGAGTGGGCAAAAAAATGCCATGTGGCCCAATCACAGGGTGCCACGTGGCGCTGTGTCATTGGTTGTTGAATTTGGTTATATGAAAATTCGGTTTGGCGTGGCCGGGGGTCGAACCCACGACCTCCCGGTGGCAACGATTTAACAGAATCAGGCTAACCGGCCGCCCGGCGGTGGGTGTTTGTTTAACAAACAGCACGAATATGTTTTAAATTGAAGCTAATGTGGAACTGGTGGGAAAAGGGTCGGAGGTTGTTAAAACAAATAGCCCGTGATTCCGGGGCGCCAATGCACGTGACCGGAGCCGTTCAAACAGAGCGCTGACAATTAAGCCACGGATCCCGTGAGTTTTGCCATAGGACCAGGACAGGTGCGCATAGTGGGGTGGCCCGCACTATAGTGTGTGGCCACATGGACTATTGATACGACCAGGAGCCCTACTTTTGGGGGCTGCGCCCTATTTTGGGCATAAACTTTATAAATAGTGGGTTTATAATAAAGTTTTTGGTTATTTGGTTGTAACAAGGCCTAATTTTGGCAGATTTTCTCCATTTTTGGGGGATATTGGGCTTTTTTGGAGGCCAGATTCTTGGAGGAAGTTGGGAATGTGAAACCAACTCCATTCCTATATAAACTAGGCCTGTTTGAGGCCAAGGGATAGCCAGATTTGCAGAGTTATGCTGTTGGAGAGCCAAGCCAAAGTCAGTTTGTTGCAGGGAAGCCCTTGAGGTGGAAACGCTGTCGGATCGTTTCTGGGATCTTGGAGCATCAGATTTGTGTGCCGTTTCTTGCATTGGGTTCTAGAGATCTGTGTTAACAAGACCAGATCAGTCTTGTAGCCTTTGGGCATTGCTGAGATGTAATTTTGAGCACTTGAGCAGAAATAAAGAAGCCTCACCCACAGGAAAAAGGCCCGGAGACGTAGGCAAACATTGTGCCGAACTCCGTTATCAACCTGCGTTCTTATGGTTTGCTGTTCATTATTGTTTTCAGATCTGCATATGTGTATTTGACTGATATAATCCTCTTCTTTCCTCATTCTTTCGTTAAAATTCTCAATGGTTAAAATATTCATGCAAGTTTAAAAAAACTCAACCATAATCATAAAAGATCCTGCTCCGGATCACCGAGACTCATTCCATACAATGAAATGATAAGCTAGGCTTTATAAAAAAAATGACATTCAGATAATGAGCATTCTAAATAGACAAAAGGTCGTCGTTGAATTGTTTAGACCAGAACACATTCAAGTAATGTATAAACTGTCCCCTGTCTCTAAATAAATTTATAATGTTGAATCCATAGAAGAATTTCAAAGAAAGGAGTGTACATAATTTGATCAAACATATATAGGTATAACAAAAGAATGGTGGGGAATTCTAGCTAAATTTAGAGTTGATACCCATGGAATTTATGCCACAACACCGTTAAAAAAAATACATGGTCTATATAGAAATAATGTTATGTAGACTATTTGGGAGGAAAATCCCTACCCATTTCCCCATGGAATGGGTGCCAATTTTACACGAGGTAGACAAGGGTTACACCTTCAACTGGGAAAAAATCTAGTCAGATCACCTAGCTAAAGAGATTAAGGATTACCAGATGGAAAAATTGAAAGGTCGACCATTATCTTTTTACATGTCTGCATATATTATGGATGCTATCTATTACATGACTCCATTCCCCTTGATGAATTCGAGCTGGAACCCATCCCATGCTGAACCAATTCATGTTTATCACTCTAAAATATGGGAGGATAATGTTAAAGATTTATTGTATGAAATCTGTCACTACGTAGTGATACCTGTGCACCAAATTTTGTATGGTTATGCACCCCCTCGGATTTCAAAGAAAATTGTGGGAAATTGTAAGGCAGTTGTAGATTGGTTCATCGAAGAGAATTTCTCTTATGTCAGATTATTCGGATGTTCAATTGCCCCCTCGTGCTCTCCTTAAATTTCTCACTGACAGACTGGTGTGTAGAGAAGTGACATACCAGATAATAACATGAGGCATTGGTACATAGTTAAAAGTAGCCCAGAAAAAATTCTGGCCAATCTTTCCCTTACAGGTTGGCAAGTTTTCGTTTCTAAACTTGGCCATTCTAAATTAGAAGCTGTGACATTGGACGAAGTTAAACTGGTGGATGTTGAGTTTAGAAGACATGATCCTTATAAAATTGTGGGAAATCATCTTTCTCATTGCAATATGAAAACATATGAGCATGAAGATTCCCCCTGTGATGACATATTCAAAGGAGCTAGAACCTATGAGGAGATATTAGACAGAGTCCGGGCGTTACCACCCAACCTACATACCAACTTTTTGACCTTCCAGAAACACAGACGAAGTGGTTTTCCAAAGATACTACAGGGAGAAATTGTAAGCTCTCCTCCAAAACAGGAAAGCATACCCCCAAGTTTCAAGTCAAAGCCTTTTGACGAGAAGACTGCATAAGAACATCCAAAGAAGACTAAAGTGTCTTCACAAAATGCAGAATCTTCACAAACAGAGCACCCAAATTTGGGAACAGATTTTGAGCTCGAGACACCTCCAAAGTCGAGTCAAAGGATTCCACCTTCATCATCAACTATTCTTGCTGATATTCCCAAAACAAAATTAGAAACCCAATCTACAGAGTTGGGCAACCCTATTACATCAATGACTCCTTTACATTCAACATTTGGGACTCCTCATCTAGAAGTTATATATGTAAGCGACCTCACTCCAATCTCTAGAGAAGAGATACCTTCTTCTGATTATTTTTTCAGTAAGAAGAGGAAAGCAATAGTGAAACAAGAAATGAATTTGAGAGAAGGCACAATGGTAAAGAAACACAAAGTGCTCATAGATGGAAATAACCTAGAAGAGGAAGATTTCGCCACTGAGGTAGCAGGCTCTATGGGAGCTTTGGAAACGACTAACTTATTTTCAATTGACAATCTAAAAACAAGGTTTAAGTAGAAGAATCAAATGATAGCCCAACTGCAAGGCCAAATAAAGAACTCAGAGAGTAGTATTAGAGAGGAAATAAATAAAGGGTTGGAAAAAGATAGAGCTGCTGACAAACAGGAGATTCAACTGCTCAAATATATCTTAAATATATCTTGCATGAGATGTATAAGAAGATGCAAGCCAGTCAGTGACAAGTAATCCAACAGGAAGAATTAGCGAGGCAGTTGTAGAATAGGTTGAATTCTATTCAAAATTAGGTGATAGATTTAAAATCTTTTCAAGCCTAGGCACTGGAAGTGCATATGGAGATAGAAGCAAAGCAATAAAGATTGATTTCTAAAGTAGAGGTTATTCAGAACTATTTCTGAGAGGTAAGTCAATATTTCGATAACATTGTTTTCAAGGAAAAAGAGGCTAAAGCAGCCCGGGATACTTTTCAAAAGGCAGTTGTACTTTCGTGAAAAGAAGATGTATCATAAACTCCAAGGCTGCCAGCTGCAGAGAAGATCAGGGGTGATATCATGCTTAAATTATGGGAGGCCAACATAGCCGAAAGCAAGAAAATGGCCAAGGAAGTCAAAGATGATTGCGAAGAGACCTTCGATTTGATAGACAAAAGATTGTTAGGCATTGGAAGAGACGATTGTCCTAGGTTACTAGGCCAGATCAGTATTGTAAGACATCAACTGAAACTCAAAGAGAATTTGAATGAAATTTAGATAGAAATTTCATAATTAAAAGAGGTTGATGTTACCCAAATAGACAAGTGGCTGGTGAAGCCAAATTTAAAATTGCAATAAGTTAAGTTTTTTGACAAAGGGGTTGAAGACCGATTTCTGAAAATTCATAGGAAGCTTTATATGTTCGAGGCAAAGGATATAACAGAGCCTCCTAGATTTTTTGTGCATTTTCTAGAAAAATGTATTGAATGTCTTAGACCAAAAGAAGGAGATACTTCAAAGAAGCAATGAAGTATCATATTGTAGTCTCATAGTATCAAGATGATAGAGAGATGAAAGATAACCATGAAAAAGGTTCAAGTTTTCATTTTTGTAACTGATAGTTCCTAGGAGTTAGGAAATCACCAATCGTCAAGTATTGGTGACTTTGTATAAATATAATTTCATAACACTGAGAAAAGGATTTTTTGCGGCTGGTTGTACTAGAGAAGTTTTCTTCATTTATTGTGATTAATGAGAATACAAAACTAAGATTTCAGATTCTGTCGACCCTGAGTTCTATGTGCCTCTTTACTTTCATTTTCAACATCTTTCCCTTATATGTATCTGATGAATGTTTAACTGCAATTTAGTACAACAACAACTGTGGTTAAGAGTTATTTGGTTATCTAATTGTTTACAGTCTTTCCTCTGTGCTTGCTATTAGCAAACTCAAGACCTATAGATTATTCAGATTACTATATTTTTATGCTTCATTAGAGATCTCTCATTTTTCTTCTTCCCCTATTGCAAAGTGAGATTCCTCCATGATTGATGCCTCACCTTGTTTAAATAACTTTATGTTCTTCCCCCATCACTTTCATGATTTTTTGAATTTGACTCAGGAATGGGAAATGACCTTTGAAACTGTTATATTATTAATTTAAGTTTGGGAACTTTTCTTTTATAATCTGAAATAGAAATAGAAAACCTTGAAAACAAAGTAATAGAGTTTTTAACCTTTATCCTTCATGACTGTACCCATTACAAGACAACCCAATATAGAACCCAACCTTTCAGATCAGACTAGACTTGCTTTAAACTTATTTAACACTATCTTACAGACAACAAACACCTAGGTTGAATTAGAATGCTCATGGGAAACAATTGAATGGGATATAAGCATCCAGGAGCAATTGGAAGCTAGACAGAGACAATTAAGAAATCAGCCATAGATTTTCCCTTAATAACCGACACTTTTTATACTTTAACTCTCTGTACTTTTTTTGGATTCCTAGACTTTAAAATTTAAAGCCTTAAGTATAAACTCTGGAACAATCTCTTTTTGGCGCCATTGTCGGGGAACGAAGAAACAAAACTATTTTCTCTGGAAGGAACGACATTGATAATTTCTTTCTTTTGTTGTGAAAAAAGATTGAAAACTTTATAAGGCTACTTTCATATTTCACTTGGTGACTCCACGATGAATAAACTATATTTTAACCGAAAGAATATGGGGAAGAATCCAAATGATAAACAAACCTCACCTGTATCCGACCTAGAAAAAAATTGGAAATCAAGAAGATACCTTAAACAGACTGCTTCATCGACAAATAAGATTTATCAACCTAAATTCACACAGTCGAACACTAAGGATCTACTTGAAAAGTCGAATACTCTACTCCTTTGCAGAGAATTATCCACCAATCGAATTGAAACCCTAGAGCCTGGATTGGTCTTACCTGAATTTAAAACTGTGAATTTCTCAACTATTCCTTTCACCTATAGAAGTAAAAGATATATCTCACTCCCCAATTCGATTGACATTTATTCACTTCCCGATGTTCAGTTTCCCATCTCTCAGAACTCCGATGAATATATTGATACCTTGACTTGACTCTTGTTGATTCTCCTGTATATTCACCCTCTGAGTCCAAAGAAACCAGTCCATGATTTCCAAGTCCTTCTTTTTCAAGTTTCCAGTCCCTTGACGAACAGTTTCCTAAAACCATATTTCCCTATTTATCCCCAACCAAAGTAAAAGGGAGAAAGGGTGCACCTTAAGTCTCTCATTTGATGCCGATACCACTCCTTTCTTTCGACAAGCTCCTGATTCTTTGCTAGAAACAACCTGCAAAATGGACACAAAATAGGGGATCCTACGAAGGTAGTTATACGATCAAAGAGTATACATGTCATATATCATATTCAAAATAAACTTAATAAGAAAAAATATACAATGAACACATTATAGCAGGGAAAACAAACTCTTCTATCAATAGTAAATAAGAAGGGTAAGTTACAACCTTCTCTCGCCTTTGGCACTACCTCGAAGCCAACTGTTCAGGTTTCTCCAAGAATCCCTCAAGCATTAACTCAACCACTATACTCTTCCTTGGATGACCCAAATATGGATGAGGATATAACCAATAGCCATATATATAGGAAAGAGGTTTTGGTAAAGGAGTTCCGAGATAAAAGGTGGTGTTTCTCAGAGGATTATAGAAAAGGGAGGATTGCTAGATAATGGCAACATAACCTTGTGCCAATACACTTCCCCTCTCCTTATCCCTCAATGGTTCTTTTATCTCTTCCCCAAGAGTTTGGGGGAGTTGGATTTAGTTTTGTATGGGCATGGGGACATTGGGGAATAGGCCCAACTGAAAAACCCGCTCGGAAACACATAAATATTTAATTGTTTTATGATTTTTGAGGGAATCCGCGGGTTGCAAGATGGAAAGTCATGGATTTTCACATGTTGTAACTCACGGATATGCTCATAAGGCATGGTTTTTAAATGATTTTGGAGAGGCAATTTGGAAAAATGTCTAGAAATCTTTGGGAAAGTGTTAGGCCATGGCACAAATGCATAAGTGTGGAATTTTGTTCTATAATGGATGCCCTCTAATGTGTGAGGTCATAAGGGAAAAATGATGGCTGAAATACATCATAAACTTTGAGAGGTGAGGATGAATTTAAGTACCCCTGAAGGTTCCTGAACAACTGATTCAAGAACAATAACCGTCAGCAAAGATCAAAAAAGAGTTTTTCTTCCCAAGTCATGCATACCCATGATCATGAGTAATATAAGCATGGTCGCCAAAGAAAGTACACTACGGATCCATGGTACATATGAAAGTATGACTAATGTCCATGGCCATGAATAATACATAGTGGATCCATGTGATAAATATGAAGCAGCAAGCATGGCCATGAGGAATACATAGTGAATCCATGTCAAAGAAGATCATATCCACATATATATACTCAGTGAAGCTATGTCTCAAGATCACGAATATAGGATATCTGGAAACAAGAGAATGAACAAGATGATCCTCTGTAAGTACCATTGTATGTGAGGTAGCACCATATGAGTCGGGAAGGAGTGCAAAATATGTGGTGCTCTTACTTCACCTGAAGTCTTCACTACGATCCATCGTGGTACATGTCTACACTATGTGAATAAATGAGTTGAGGTGGAACATAGTAAGACATCATTTTATTACCATTCATTGATTTATACCATTAAAAAATGCTAGACAACCCACCGATGATGATAATTGGAGTCAAGGTACCATTGTAAAATCTAGTAAGTGTGAATTCTTGAGCTGGCGTTGAACAATTGGTAGAGTCTATTGAGCTCCAGATTATTCTCGACATGTAATGAGAGCGAAGATATAATAAAGAAATGCACGGAGATATCACAGATATTCAATAATATAACATAAATGTATCAGAGATGCAACCACAAACATAGATATACAGTAATACTCAATTTCTATTAATGAAAGAAATGTACAGAGACTGTAAAAATACAAAGTGAAAGACTCGCTAGAATGGTGGAGACTTATCTATGAGAAGAGATTTGACAACTACTCGCATTCACAAGAAGATGATTACAATGAGGCTCTGAAGGTATTTTTACAATAAACCGGAATGACAAAAACCATAGACATCCAAAAACCTAACCCTAGGAGACGTAGCACCAAAAGTCATGTGGGCCTCATTTGGGTAAGTTGGTACATCAACTTCCGGGGGTCGTAACTTTTGCATACAATCTTTGTTTTAGGAATATGATAGCCCGTTGGAAAGGTATCGTCGAGGAGATTAATTTTGGGGGCTCAATAATGCATTTGAATATCATTGAGAATATTTATCTTGAAAATCCTTCATTTAGGCCCTCAAAATAGCCCCAAAAGTTAAAATTGCTAAAAATAGTAAATTGCCAAAATTGCCAGAAAACTGTTTTGATCTAGTTGGAAAAGGTGGGTGGCCACTGATATCCACCTAGATCAATATTCCCTCCTTAGGAAGCAATGGTATCCATTGCGTTGAGTCCCCGTGGGAAAGGTAAAAGCGTCTGATGAATCTGCATCTTGGTGAGCCACTTGCCTTGTTGGAGATGTCGCGCTGCTCAGTTTGTGGAAGTCTGTCGCGAACCTGTTGAGGTTGAGGCTGTTCAACAAGTCGAGCTACATTAGAGGATGGTGTGAAAAATGAATCTTTGTGCTTTGCTGCAACCTTTTCGATCTGATTATGTTTGATAGAAGGTGTTTGGGGCGAGGATGTAGTGGTTGTAGTGTCATTCTGTTCCCATTTTGAAAAGATTGTGAAGAAGATAATTTTTTCAGTATGAGATAATACCTTGCAACACTATTTAGGTGGAGCAATAGTTGGAACTACCTCTGGTATTCTTTAGAGATGACCCCCCAAAGTAAAAATGACACTATGAGGTCGAGACTCAAAAATAGCATGGCCCTTCCACATATATGGTTGGACCAAGAGAACATCACAGACATCCAGTGGGGAAACATCACATAATACCTCATCCTTGAAGGGCTGGATGTCGTATGACAATCGACATTGCTGGCTGACATGAAGATCTTGTCCTTGGTGAAGCCACCCAATGTTGTATGGCCGCGGGTGTGGTGTTGTTGACAATCCCAACTGTTTGATGACCTCTGCTGAGATGAGGCTCTTCTGGATCCTACTATCAACAATAAAATGCAGTTGGGTCCCCTTCACCCACATTTGTGAATGAAAAAGGCACTCCCCCTTCATAATCTGTTGGTTCTTCTGGTTGAAATGTTGCAGTCGCGAAAAATAATAGTGGGGTCTGCATCAATGATCTGTCCTTTACCAGTATTTTCAGAATCAGATTTTGAATCAGGTTTCGGCTCCTTATCTTTGATCTCGACCACCATTGATTGTTTTGAGTGACATTCATCGGTGTTGTGCTAGGGGCGTTTGTGGAAATTGCACCATTTTCCAGTGTCCTTATTTGTCTTGATGTGACCCTTCTTTTCCTGTGGCTTAGACTGGTTTTCAGGAGGCTGTTTGTTAGGGATGTATTTATCATACTTTGGTTGTTGCGTATTTGCAGACCCAAAATCCCATCTGTTCCAGTGCTTAAATTTCTGCTCCATTTTAACAACATATCAATAAGAAACACCAAGTGATGAGATGTCCAGAAAGTCCATTTCAGTTTGGATGTATCTGTGTAGAGCCCCATGGTATTTCAGAACCAAATGTCATTTAGAGTCTTTGATACCTAGCTTGGTGCACAAGGTATGGAATGTATTGGTGTACTCCATAACTTCTTGGCCCCTCTCTTGACGTAGTGTGGTCCATCTCATGTACTGGTCCTCATAGTTTCCAACGGGGTAATACTGTTCCTTTACCGCATCCACAAAAAAATCCCAAGTGGGCTCGACCCCATATATTCCAGACTCCTTTGTGGAACACTCCTCCTAGTAATTTTCCCACCAATGTTTGACATGGGGGAGAGATTTAAGTAGTGGGAAGGTGATCTTTTCTCTTTCAGAAAAATTGTGAATAGAGAAATAACCTTCAAGTAGGTTTAACCATTTGTCTAGGGCTTCTACATCTATCTGTCCTTCAAATACATGACTATCAAAATTAACTTGTACCTTGAAAGGAGAGGTGCCTCCAAAGTGGCCATTTGATGAAGGTGTGCCTGTTTCTCTTGGCAGGTGTTGAAGGATGTGGGAAAAATTCTCCATCATTTCGTCCCTCTATCGCGTGAGAGCTTGCTCAAGCAACACACTGATAGGATCGTCTCCTCCATCATTTTTATTTTATTCCACCATTGAGGGTTTATTGGGTGTGCAAGAGAGATTTTCCTCAAGAGAGACAAGCTTGAGACCCAACTTTCTATACTTGAACCTCGTTGGGGACATGCACTGAAAAATGATCAAGAGCAGCCTTCTCTGATACCACTGATCCAGATTATTTTTGGCATGAAATGAGAGCGGAGATATAATGAAGAAATGAAAAGAGATATCGCATATATTCAATAATACAATAGAAATGTATCAGAGATGCAACCATAAACACATATATATATAGTAATACATGATTTCTATTAATGAAAGAAATGTATAGAGACTGTAAAAATACAGAGTGAAATACTCGCTAGAATGGTGGCATCTTATCTTTGAGAAGAGATGTGACGACTACTCGCATTCACAAGAAGATTATTACAATGAGGCTCTAAAGGAATTTTTACAATAAACAGGAATTCCAAAAACCTTAGACGTCCAAAAACCTAACCCTAGGATATGAAGCGCCAAAAGTTATGTGGGCCCCGTTTGGGTAAGTTGGTACATCAACTTCACGGGGATGTAACTTTTGCATACGATCTCTGTTTTAGGCGTATGATAGCCCGTTGGAAAGGTATCATCGAGGAGATTAATTTTCAAGGATAAATCATGCATTCATGTATCATTGAGAAGATTGATCTCGAAAATCCTTCATTTAGGCCCTCAAAATAGCCTTGAAAGTTAAAACTGCTAAAAATAGTAAATTGCCAAAATTGCCAGAAAACTGTTGGAAAAGGTGGGTGTCCACCAATATCCACTTGGATCAATCCTCCATCCTTATGAAGAAATGGTATCAATTTCATTGATTCCCTAGGGGAGAGGTAAAAACGTTTACTGAATCTGCATCTTGGTGAGCTGCTTGCCTTGCTGGAGATGTCGCACTTCTAAGTTTATGGAAGTTTGTCACAAACTTGTTGAGGCTGAGGCTGTTCAACAAGTTGAGATGCATGAGATGATGATGCACAAAAGGAATATTTGTGCTTTTCTGCAACCTTTATCGACCTACTTCTGTTGGCTAGAAGGTGGTTGGGGCGAGGCTGTAGTGGTTGCAGTGTCCTTCTGTTCCCCTTTTAAACAGATTGTGAAGAAGCTAAATTTTGTAGTATGAGATACTTTGTTGTGACACTCTTTAGGTGGAACAATAGTTGGAAATACATCTGCTATTCTTTCCCTGTTGGTTAGACTATTTTTTAGGAGGTTGTTTGTTAGGGTCATCTTTATCATACTTTGGTTCTTGTGGATTTTTAGACCCAAACTCCTGTTTGTTTTGGTGCTTCAATTTCTACTCAATTTTAACAACAACTCGATAAGCAACACTGAGTGATGAGATGTCCATAAAATCCATTTCAGTTTGGATGTATCTGTGTAGAGACCCACATTATTTTAGAACCAAATGTAATTCAGAGTATTTGATACCTATCTTGGTGCACAAGGTATGGAAGGTATTGGTGAACTCTAGAAATTATTGGCCCCTCTCTTGTCGCAGTGTGGTCCATCTCATGTTCTGGTCCTCATAGTTTCCAACAGGGTAATACTGTTCCTTTACCGCATCCACAAAAAAATCCCATGTGGGATCGACCCCATATATTCTAGACTCCTTTGTGGATCTCTGCTCCTAATAAGTTTCACACCAATGTTTGACATGGAAGAGATATTTAAGGAGTGCGAAAGTGATCTTTTCTCTGTCGAAATTTTTTTGAACAGAGAAATAACCTTCTAGCAGGTTTAACCATTTGTCTAGGGCTTCTACATCTATCTATCCTTCAAGTAAAAGAATATAAAAATTAACTTGTACCTTGAAAGGCAAGGTGCCTCCAAAGTGGTCGTTTGATGAAGATGCACCTGTTTCTATCGGTAGGCGTTGAAGGATGTGGGAAAAATTCTCCATCATTTCGTCCCTCTGTCGTGTGGGAGCTTTCTCAAGAAACAGATTGATAGGATCGTCTTCTCCATCGTTTTTATTTTCTTCTGCCATTGAGGGTTTCTTGGGTGTGTGAGAGAGATTTTCCTCAAGATAGACAAGATCAAATTCCAACTTGCTATACTCGGACCTTGTCGGGGACATGCACTAGAAAATGATAAAGAGCAGCCTGCTCTGATACCACTCATCTGAATTATTTTCAGCACAGAATGAGAGTGGAGATATAATAAAGAAATGCACAAAGATATTGCAGATATTCAATAATATAACATAAATGTATCATATATGAAACCATAAAATATATATATACATTAATACACGATTTGTATTATTGAAAGAAATGTACAGAGACTGCAAAAATACAGAGTGAAAGAATTCCCAAAACCCTAGACTTCCAAAAACCTAACCCTAGGAGATGAAGCGCCAAAAGTCATGTGGGACCTGTTTGGGTAAGTTGGTACATCAACTTCCCAGGGTCGTAACTTTTTCGTATGATCTCCGTTTTAGTCGTATGATAGCTCGTTGGAAATTTTTTGTTGAGGAGATTCATTTTCAGGGGTTAATAATTCCTTTGGATATCATTAAGATGATCGATCTCGAAAATCCTTCATTTAGGCCCTTAAAATAGCACCATAACTTAAAACTGCTAAAAATAGTAAATTGCCAAAATTGCCAGAAAACTATTTTGAGCCAGTTGGAAAAGGTGGGTGGCCACCAATATCCACCTAGATAAATCCTCCCTCCTTAGGAAGAAATGGTCTCCATTGCATTGATGCCCTGGGGGAGAGGGAAAAGCATTTGCTGAATCTGCATCTTGGTGAGCTACTTGCCTTGCTGGAGATGTCGCGCTGCTCAGTTTGTGGAAGTCTGTCATGAACCAATTGAGGTTGAGGTTGTTCAAAAAGTCAAGCTAGATGAGAGGACAATGTGCAAAATGAATCTTTTTTCTTTGCTGCAACCTTGTCTACCTTCTTCTGTTGGATAGAAGGTTCTTGGGGCGAGGGTTTAGTGGTTGCAGTGTCCCTTTGTTCCCCTTTTGAGAAAATTGTGAAGAAGCTAAATTTTGCAGTATGAGATACTACCTTGCGTCATTTTTTAGGTGGAACAATAGTTGGAACTACCTCTGGTATTCTGTAGAGATGACCCCCCAAAGTAATAATGGCACTACGGGGTCGAGACTCATAAATAGCATGGCGCTTCCACATGTATGGCTAGCCTAAGAGAACATCACAGATATCTAGTGGGGCAACATCACATAATACCTCATCCTTGAAGGGATGGATCCCGTATGGAAATTGATATTGTTGGATGACACAGAGATCTCAACCTTGGCGAAGCCACCCAATGTTGTATGGATGCAGATGTCGTGTTGTCGACAATCCCAACTGTTTTATGACCTCTACTGAGATGAGGTTCTTCTGGCTTCCACTATCAACAGTAAAATGCAGTAGGGTCCTCTTCACCCATATCTGTGAATGAAAAAGGTGCTCCCCCTCTTCAGGATCTGTTGGTT
Organism: Picea engelmannii; assembly: GCA_009831015.1. Taxonomy (NCBI): domain Eukaryota; kingdom Viridiplantae; phylum Streptophyta; class Pinopsida; order Pinales; family Pinaceae; genus Picea; species Picea engelmannii. The sequence goes on along the minus strand of ML780768.1, from coordinate 885,036 downwards.
CTTTTGGTTGAACTGCTGCGTTCGCGAAAATAGCAGTGGGGTCTGCGTCAATGATCTGTCCTTTACTAGTATTTTCAGAATAAGATTTTGTATCAGGGTTCGGCTCCTTGTCTTTGATCTTGACCACCAATGATTTTTTTGAGCGAAGTTCATTGGTGTTGTGTTAGGGGATTTTGTGGAAATCACACCATTTTCCAGTGTCCTTCTTTTTCTTCCTGTGACCCTTCTTTTCCAGTGGCTTAGACTGGTTTTCAGGAGGTTATTTGTTAGGGCCATCTTTATCATACTTTGGTTTTTGCAGATTTGCAGACCCAAAATCCCATTTGTTCTGGTGCTTAAATTTCTTCTCGATTTTAATAACATATCGATAAGTAGCACCGAGTGATGAGATGTCCAAAAAATCCATTTTTGTTGGGATGTATCTGTGTAGAGCCCCACGATATTTCAGAACCAAATGTCGTTCAGAGTCTTTGATACCTAGCTTGGTGCACAAGGTATGAAAGGTATTTGTGAACTCTGAAACTACTTGGACCCTCTCTTTCCGCATGTGGTCCATCTCATGTACTGATCCTCATAGTTTCCAATGGGGTAATACTGTTCCTTTACCACATCGAAAAAAAAATACCAAGTGGGCTCGACCCCATATATTCCAGACTCCTTTGTGGAACTTTTCTCCCTAGAAGTTTCACACCAATGTTTGAGATGGGGGAGAGCTTTAAGGAGTGAAAAGGTGATCTTTTCTCTGTCGGAAAAATTGTGAACAGAGAAATAACCTTCTACCAGGTTTAACCATTTGTCTTGGGCTTCTTCATCTATCTGTCCTTCAAATATAGGATTATCAAAATTAACTTGTACCTTGAAATGTGAGGTGCTTCCAAAATGGCCGTTTGATGAAGATGCACCTATTGCTATCTGTAGGCATTGAAGGATGTGGGAAAAATTCTCCATCATTTTGTCCCTCTGTCGCCTGAGATATTTCTCAAGAAACAAATTGACAGGGTCGTCTGCTCCGTCATTTTTCTTTTCTTCCAACATTGAGGGTTTTTTGGGTGTGCGAGAGAGATTTTCCTCAAGAGAGACAAGCTCAATACTCGACTTTCTATACTTGGACCTTGTCGGGGACATGCACTGAAAAACTATCAAGAGCAGCCTGCTCTGATACCACTGATCTGGATTATATTCGGCATGAAATGAGAGCGGAGATATAATAAAGAAATGAATAGAGATATTACAGATATTCAATAATATAACAGAAATGTATCAGAGATGTAACCATGAACACAAATATACAGTAATACACGATTTCTATTAATGAAAGAAATGTATAGAGATTATAAAAATACAAAGTGAAAGACTTGCTAGAATGGTGGCATCTTATCTCTAAGAAGAGATGTGACAGCTACTCGCATTTGCAAGAAGATGATTAAAATGAGGCTCTGAAGGCCTTTTTACAATAAACCAAAATTCCCAAAACCCTAGACATCCAAAAACCTAACCCTAGGAGATGAAGCGCCAAAAGTCATGTTGGCCCCGTTTGGGTAAGTTGGTACATCAACTTCCTGGGGCCATAAACTTTGCATACGATTTCCATTTTAGGCGTATGATAGCCCGTTCGCAAGGTATCATTGAGGAGATTCATTTTGGGGGATTAACTATGCCTTCGACTATTATTGAGAAGCTCGATCTCGAAAAACCTTCATTTAGACCCTCAAAATAGCGTCGGAAGTTAAAAATGCTAAAACAATAAATTGCCAAAATTGTTAGAAAACTGTTTTGAGCTAGCTGGAAAAGGTGGGTGGCCACCGATATCCACCTAGATCAATCCTCCCTCCCTAGGAAGCAATGGTATCCATTGCATTGAGTCCCTGGGGGAAAGGGAAAAGTGTTTGCTAAATCTATATCTTGGTGAGCTGATTGCCTTGCTGGAGACGTCGCACTGCTCAATTTGTGGAAGTATGTCATGAACCTATTGACATTGAGGATGTTCAACAAGTTGAGATACATGAGAGGATGGTGTGTAGAAGGAATCTTTGTGCTTTTCTACAACCTTGTCGACCTACTTCTGTTGGATATAAGGTGCTTGGGGCGAGGTTGTAGTGGTTGCAGTGTCCTTCTGTTCCCCTTTTGAACAGATTGTGAAGAAGATAAATTTTGCAGTATGAGATACTACCTTGCGGTAGTGTTTAGGTGGAACAATAGTTGGAACTACCTCTGGTATTCTGTAGAGATGAACCCCCAAAGTAACAATGACACTACAGGGTCGAGACTCATAAATAGCTTGGCGCTTCCACATATATGGCTGGCCCAAGAGAACATCAAATACATCCAGTGGGGCAACATCACATAATACCTCATCCTTGAAGGGTTGGATGTCATATGACAATCGACATTGTTGGCTAACACAAAGATCTCGTTCTTGGCGAAGCCACTTGATGTTGTATGGTTGAGGGCGTGGTGTTTTTGACAATCACAACTGTTTGACAAACTCTACTGAGATGAGGTTCTTCTGGCTTCTGCTATCAATAATAAAATGTAGCGCGGTCCCCTTCACCTACATCTATGAATGAAAAAGGCACTTCCCCTCTTTAGGATCTGTTGGTTCTTCTGGTTGAATTTTTGTGGTCGCGACAATAATAGTGGGGTCTGCGTCAATGATCTGTCCTTTACCATTATTTTCATAATCATATTTTGAATCAGGGTTTGACTCCTTGGATTTTGTCTCGGCCACCAATGATTGTTTTGATCGACATTCATCGGTGTTGTGCCAGGGGATTTTTTGGATCACACCATTTTCTAGTGTCCTTCTTTGTCTTCCTGTAACCCTTCTTTTCCTGTGGCTTAGACTGGTTTTTAGGAGGTTATTTGGTAGGGCTGTCTTTATGATACTTTGGTTGTTGTAGATTTGCAGACCCAAACTCCCATTTATTCTGGTGCTTAAATTTTTGCTCGGTTTTAACAACATATCGATAAGCAACACCAAGTGATGAGATGTCCAGAAAATCTGGATTATTTTCGGCATGAAATGAGAGCAGAGATATAATAAATAAATGCATAGAGATATCACGAATATTCAATAATATAACAGAAATGTAAATAAGATGTAACCATAAACACAATATACAGTAATACACAATTTCTATTAATGAAAGAAATGTACAGAGACTGTAAAAATACAGAGTGAAAGACTCGCTAGAATGGTGGCAACTTATCTCTAAGAAGAGATGTGATGACTACTTGCTTTCGAAAGAAGATGATTATAATGAGGCTCTGAAGGCCTTTTTACAATAAACCGGAATGCCAAAAACCCTAGACATCCTAAAACCTAACCCTAGGAGATGAAGTGCCAAAAGTCATGTGGGCCCCGTTTGGGTAAGTTGGTACATCAACTTCCCGGGGTCGTAACCTTTGCATACGATCTTTATTTTATGCGTATGATATCCTGTTAGAAAGGTATCATCAAGAATATTCATTATGGGTTCTCAATAATTTATTTGTCTATAATTGAGAATCTCGATCTCGAAAATGATTCATTTAGGCCCTCAAAATAGCCCATGAAGTTAAACTGCTAAAAATAGTAAATTGCCAAAATTGCCAGAAAATTGTTTTGAGCTAGTTGGAAAAGGTGGGTGGCCATTGATATCCACCTAGATCAATCCCCCCTCATTAGGAAACAATGGTATCCATTGCGTTGAGTCCTTGGGGGAGAGGGAAAAGTGTTTGCTAAATCTGCATCTTGGTGAGCTTCTTGCCTTGTTGGAGATGTCGCGCTACTCAGTTTGTGGAAGTCTATCACAAACCTGTTTATGCTGAGGCTGTTCAACAGGTCTAGCTACATGAGAGGATGGTGTGCAGAAGGAATATTTGTACTTTGTTGCAACCTTGTCGACCTGCTTTTGTTGGATAGAAGGTGGTTGGGGCGAGGCTGTAGTGGTTGTAGTGTCCTTCTGTTCCCCTTTTGAACAGATTGTGAAGAAGATAAATTTTGCAGTATGAGATACTACCTTGCGACACTTTTTAGGTGGAACAATAGTCAGAACTACCTCTGGTATTCTATAGAAATGAACCCCCAAAGTAACAGTGAGACTACGAGGTCAAGACTCATAAATAACATGATGCTACCACATATATGGCTGGCCCAAGAGAACATCATAGACATCCAGTGGGGAAACATCAAATAATACCTCATCCTTGAAGGGTTATATGCCGTATGACAATCGACATTGCTCACTGACATAGACATATTATCCTTAGAGAAGCCACCCGATGTTGTATGGCTGCGGGTGTGGTGTTTTCGACAATCCCAACTGTTTGGCGACCTCTACTGAGATGAGGTTCTTTTGGCTTCCGCTATCAAGAATAAAATTCATTGGGGTCCCGTTCACCCACATCTGTGAACGAAAATGGCGCGCCCCCTCTTGAGGATCTGTTGGTTCTTCTGGTTGAATTTTTTGGTCGCGACAATAATAGTGGGGTCTGCGTCAATGATATGTCCTTTACCAGTATTTTCAGAATCAGATTTTGAATCAGGGTTTGGCTCTTTGTCTTTGATCTTAGCTACCAATGATTGTTTTGAGCAACATTCATCGGTGTTCTAACAGGGGATTTTATGGAAATCACACCATTTTCCAGTGTCCTTCTTTGTCTTCCCATGACCCTTCTTTTCCTATGGCTTAGACTGGTTTTCAAGAGGATGTTTGTTAGGGCCATTCATACTTTGGTTGTTTCAGATTGGCAGACCCAAATTCCTGTTTCTTCTGGTGCTTAAATTTCTGCTCGATTTTAATAGCATATCGATAAGCAACACCGAGTGATGAGATGTCAAGAAAATCCATTTTAGTTTGGATGTATCTGTGTAGAGCCCCATGGTATTTCAAAAAAAAATGTCATTCAGAGTCTTTGATACCCAACTTGGTGCACAAGGTATGGAAGGTATTAGTGAACTCCGAAACAACTTGGCCCCTCTCTTGCCGTAGTGTGGTCTATCTCATGTACTGGACCTCATTGTTTCCAACGGGGTAATTCTATTCCTTTACCGCATCCACAAAAAAATCCCAAGTGGGCTCGACTTCATATATTATAGACTCCTCTATGGAAATATGCTCCCAGTAAGTTTTCCACCAATGTTTGACATGGGGGAGATCTTTAAGGAGTGCAAAGATGATCTTTTCTTTGTCGAAAAAATTGTGAACAAAGAAATAACCTTCTATCAGGTTTAACCATTTGTCTAGGGCTTCTGGATCTATCTGTCCTTCAAATACAAGAATATAAAAAATAAATTGTACCTTGAAAGGCAAGGTGCCTCCAAAGTGACCATTTGATGAAGATGCATCTATTTCTATCGACAAGCGTTGAAGGATGTGGGAAAAATTCTCCATCATTTCGTCCCTCTGTCACGTGAGAACTTGCTCAATCAACAGACTAATAGAATCGTCTGCTCCATCGTTTTTATTTTCTTTCACCATTAAGGGTTTATTAGGTGTGCGAGAGTGATCTTCCTCAAGAGAGACAATATAGAGACCCAAATTTCTATACTCGGACCTCGTCAGGGACATGCATTGAAAAACGATCAAGAGAAACCTACTCTGATACCACTGATCTAGATTATTTTTGGCACGAAATGAGAGCAGAGATATAATAAATAAATGCATAGAGATATCACATATATTCAATATTATAACATAAATGTATCATATATGAAACCATCAACACAGATATACAATAATACATGATTTCTATTAATGAAAGAAATGTACAGAGACTGTAAAAATACAGAGAGAAAGACTCGCTAGAATGGTGGCAACTTATCTCTGAGAAGAGAAGTGACGACTACTCACATTGGCAAGAAGATGATTACAATGAATCTCTGAATGCTTTTTTACAATAAACTAGAATTCCAAATACCCTAGAAATCCAAAAACCTAACCCTAGGAGATGAAGCGCCAAAAGTCATGTGGGCCCCGTTTGGGTAAGTTGGTACATCAACTCATAGGGGTTGTAACTTTTGTATACGATCTTCGTTTTAGACGTATGATAGCATGTTGGAAAGGTATTGTCGAGGAGATTAATTTTTGGGGCTTAATCATGACTTTGGCTATCATGGGGAAGTTCGATCTGGAAAATCCTTCATTTAGGCCCTCAAAATAGCCTCGAAAATTAAAACTGCTAAAAATAGTAAATTTCCAAAATTGATAGAAAACTTTTTTGAGCCAGTTGGAAAAGGTGGGTGGCCACCAATATCCACCTAGATCAATCCTCCCTCCTTAGGAAGAAATGGTCTCCATTGCATTGAGTCCCCATGGGAGAGGGAAAAGCGTTTGCTAAATCTGCATCTTGGTGAGCTGCTTGCCTTGCTGGAGACGTCGCGTTACTTAGTTTGTGGAATTTTGTCATGAACTTGTTGAGGTTGAGGCTGTTAAACAAGTTGAGCTACATGAGAGGATGATGTGAAGAAGGAATATTTTTTCTTTACTGCAACCTTGTCGACCTGATTTTGTTGAATAGAAGATGCTTGGGGTGAGGCTGTAGTGGGTACAGTGTCCTTCTTTTCCCCTTTTGAATAGATTGCAAAGAAGCTACATTTTGCAGTATGAGATAATACCTTGTGGCACTGTTTAGGTGGAACAATAGTCAGAACTATCTCCGGTATTCTATAGAAATGACTCCCCAAAGTAACAATGAAACTACGAGGTTGAGACTCATAAATAGCATGGTTCTTTCACATATATGGTTGGCCCAAGAGAACATCATAGACATCCAGTGGGGAAACATCACATAATACCTCATGCTTGGAGGGATAGATGCTGTATGACAATCGACATTGTTGGCTGACACGAAGATCGTGTCCTTGGTGAAGCCTCCCGATGTTGTATGGCTGCGGGTGTGGTGTTGTCGGCAATCCCAACTGTTTTATGACCTCTACTGAGATGAGGTTATTATGGATTCTTCTATCAACAATAAAATGCAACGGGGTCCCCTTCACCCACATTTGTGAATGAAAAAGGCGCTCCCCCTCTTTAGGATCTGTTGGTTCTTCTGTTTGAATTGTTGTGGTTGCAACAATAAAAATGGGGTCTGCGTCAATGATCTGTCCCTTACCAGTATTTTCATAATGAGATTTTGAATCAGGGTTTGGCTCCTTTTCTTTGATCTCGACCACCAATGATTGTTTTGACCAACATTCATCGGTGTTGTGCCAGGGTATTTTGTGGAATTGTACTATTTTCCAGTGTCCTTCTTTGTCTTCCTGTGACCCTTCTTTTCCTATGGCTTAGACTGGTTTTCAGGAGGCTGTTTGATAGGGTCGTCTTTATCATACTTTGGTTGTTGCGGATTTGTAGACCAAAACTCCCATTTGTTCTGGTGCTTAAACTTATGCTCGATTTTAAAAACATATCGATAAGGGAATGAGGGCCCAAAGGAGATTGTTGAATATATTGATTGACTATTGGCACCTTGATGCCAAGCCATTCATACTCGCTGGAAATCACTGACCATCACTGCAGAAGAAATTTACTTCATTATCGGTTTGTCCATGAGAGGGGAAGTGCCAAAATTCAAACCTTGTGGAGGAGGATGGAGTATCAATGACTACAGAAGTGAGTATTGTGATGTCAGTACTGAGAAAATTGGATCACAAGTGCCCATCAAACAAATAACCAATTTGAGTCTCCGAGTCACCTTCTATACCATGGTTTAGATCGTGGGATCCAAATCCTTGCACTTGGCATGATGGGAAAAAATGCATCATGGGTATAACACACCCAACCCCTAAATACCCTTTCTCGGTATGGGGCATCAAATTTTTGTTCTTCCTAACTATCTAAAATCCTAATTCTGGGATCTTCGTTGGTTACTGCTCATCATGAGCTTTCTGACGATCAACACTGCACTAAAATCCAAGATCGGGTCTGTTAGTTATGGCCTCATGAAGTTACCCGGGGTGTTATTAGTTGGGGTCTTCATTGTTTGACGATGGAAATACCTTTTTTCTAATCCCCGAAGTCCCGAAATATCTCCATGTTGCCTTAGCCATTCGATGACCGACGTTCGACACTTTACGTAGAACAACCCTTTCTTTCGGTGTTTCAGTGATTGATGATCATCCTTGAATGTTCGACATTCAGAGATCGACAATATTTGTTGAACATCCCTTCTACCATACTATGCCCAAAACTCCCTAACTCCCAAAATCTTGCCACGTAGCCTTGGCCCTTCAGCGATCGATGTTGGACGTTTTATGTTGGATGTTCTTATATTGTACCGTGCCCAAAAGCTTCCAAACTACCAAAGTTATCCAAACTCCTAGAGTCCCAAACACATCATAAACCACGTTGGTCAGGTGGACATGAACCAGAAACTAACATGCGATGAGGGCCAAGGGTGACACGTGTCCTCGAAAGGAGGTGACACGTGTCATTCTCTAACATGCATAAGGGGTATGGGAATCATCCTTATATGGGTGACACGTGGAACGTGTAATGTGGGTCCATGTCACCTTGAATGACGTCAGGATGTCATGTCATCTTGGACTAATAGCTTCCCAGACCTTCAATCTCATGGTCACAAAGAGTCCATGTAGATCCATTGATCTATGAATCATGTTACTTCGCGACTCCGAGCTTCAGAGCTTTCCAACTCCACTCAATGTGAATACCTGAAGAACTAAGTCTCCAAACTCTCTAATATGGTGCCAAGTGTCCTCATCCCTCCAATGACCAAGATTCATTTCAACATTCGTGACTTTGGAGGTTTTCACACTTCGTAGATTCTTGGCTAGGTTCCTCCGGAGTACGAAGTCTCTAGACTACAATATCGCTTGCCACATACCCACTCATCCAATGGTTCTAGTTCAACGAAAAACCTTTGACTGTGGAAAATTAGGACCACGTGTCGTTCCATGATGTGTTCCAGGTCGGTTGGGTAATCAAGGGTGGCTTCTTAGATCGACAACTCAGAGGGATCCCGAAGGATCCGAAGATCAATGGTCCGTGTCACTTTGGCAGTTTGACATTCGTGAGTTCGACGTGCATTTTTTGGATTTCCCTTCGAGTCATGACAGATCTATCACCACGTGTACCTAGCATCCATGGTTAGGATTTACAGAATCCCCAAATCAACGACCCTCATCCATTCACGACTCTGGCCTTCAGTTATTTTTGAGGGTTGTGGAACCATTAGTCCCGAATTCCTGAAGCCAAAGAGGGATAACTCATTCCAGACTAGCGTCGGGTTCCCAGACCCTGGTCATATGGGTCCTTTGGAAATTATTGGGCTAATTACTAATCTTTCTTAGCAACAAATGGGTTAAGGATTGTTGAAATATTGTAACTCTGAAGCATATTCTACTTATTATTGAGTTATTATTAATTAGTTCAATCCCCTTTTGTGGATTGATCATGTCGGGCTTTCTATATGACCAAATCCCCTTTTGTGGATTGGTCAAACCATAATTAAATGATCCTAATTTACAAGTCAGCCCCTAGGGATAATTAAAGTGGTTTTAGCTAGTAATTGAAGAAGTCGGCCTAGCTTGGTGAAGAGACACAACCCTAGTGCCTAGTAGCTAGTATAAATAAGAGAGGATGATGTTGGGTATGTGTTATATTCTTTGCATGTGTGTGTGTGTGTGGGTGCGTTAGATACGACAACTGCATCTGGGGGCAGTTTTTGCTATTTTTAGCGGATTTGTAAATTAATCCCGGATTAAGGGATTAGGGTTTTGGTATCTACAGAATACCTAAAAACATTGTATATATTGTATGGTGAATGGTGGAATTTGAAATAATGAAAATAATAAAGGTTTTCCCGATTGAGGGTTTCCAGTATAAAATCTCTGTGTACTCTGTGTATGAGCCATTGATTAATTTCGGTATTGCTTAGGAATCTATATGCATTGATTTACTTCGCAGGTTTAAAACATACAGGTGGTATCAGAGCTCGTTTTTGGCTTCAGAGGGACGCATTTGTTGCTGAGGGTTTGTCTCAGTCTTGATAGATCAAGTTTATCTTGGGTCTATGATAAACCTGGGTTTAGTGGGAGCTTTTGCAATGGAGATTCAAGTAAAGAAAGAGGAATGGAAAGCTCATCTAGAATCGAGATAGAGAAGTTAAACGGTAAAAACTTTGAGCTATGGAAGCTCAAGATGGAGGACCTTCTTGTAGACAAAGAACAATGGATCGTTGTGGATCCTGGTACATAGTGTACTAGTACACCATCTACAAGCACACAGGATACTGGTAAACAACCTACCAGTACACAAACTACTAGTAAACCAACTACTGGTGTGTCGAAGGAAGATTGGGACAAGTTGAACAGAAGAGTAAGGAGTACTATTCAAATCTGCCTGGCAGATTCGGTGTTGTTGAATGTCTCAAGAGAATCTACAGCCAAGGAACTATGGGATAAGTTAGGGAATTTGTATCGATCAAAGTCCCTGGTAAACAAGTTGTTTCTTCGAAAGAAGTTGTATCATCTTAGGATGGAAGATGGAGATTCTGTGACAGAACATCTAAATTCCTTTAATACTCTGGTAAGTCAACTTGGATCTGTTAATATTACGATTGTAGAAGAAGATAAGTGTATTACTTTATTATGTTCTTTTTCAGACTCTTGGGATAATCTAGTTGTAGCAATAGGTATTACCACTCAATCTACATTGAAGTATGAGGATGTAGTTGCATCCTTGTTATCTGAAGAGATCAGGCGAAAAAACATGAATGGTCACAACACAGATGATTTATTTGTAAGAGGGCGTACCCAAGACATGAACCCTGGTAAGCCTTCGGGATGGAGATCTAAATCTATAGGTAGATCTAAGTCTCCAGGAAAATCTTTGAGGAAATTCTAGAAGTGTGGTAAAACATGGCATTATAAGAAATATTGCAAGTCTAAGAAGGTTGAAAAACCAAAGGGATGTGATAGTACCTCTTCCACAGAGGTGAAAACCTCCACTGAAGAAGGAGGTGATGTTTACTTATCATCTACAAGTACACATGTAGACCATGATGTATGGTTGATTGACTCAGGTGCATCATACCATATGACTCCTCACAGGGAGTGGTTCTCTGAATATGAAAAATATGATGGTGGTGATGTATTCCTAGGAGATGAATCGACAACAAAAATCTTGGGAAGTGGAAGGGTTAAGTTGCTGCTAAATGATGGAAGGATTAGAACTCTTCCTGGGGTTCTACACATTCCAAAACTAGCCAGAAGTCTAATATTTGTAAGCAAGTTGAGTGATGCAGGAGTGAAAACTGTATTTGAAAAGAACACTTGCAAGATGGTACGAGGAGAAATGGTGTTGATGAGGGGAGTTTGTTGTGGAAATATGTATAAGTTGTTGGGAAGCACTTATACTACTGGGTGTAACAGTTGTAGAAAGGATGAACATGACACTAATGGAAAAATCAAGGAGTATGCTCAGCAGTGCCGGGTTAGGACAAGAATTCTGGGTAGAGGCAGTGAGTACAACATGTTACCTGGTCAATTGATCACCTTCATCGGCGTTGGATGATACCACTCCACACGAGGTATGGTCTGGAGAGAAACCCTCTCTTCAACATCTTAGAGTGTTTGGTTGTGATGCTTATGTACATGTTCGAAAGGAAAATAGGAGTAAGCTGGATAATAAAGCTGAAAAGTGTATCTGTATTGGTTATAAAGATGGTGTGAAAGGTTATAAGCTTTGGAACCCAGAAACCAAGAAAACTGTTTACAATCGAGATTTTGTTTTTAGAGAGGTAAAAGATGTGTCCAAATAGGAATTCCCACCAACGCAAGACGAACCTAAAAAAATAGAGCTTGAGTTGGATGATGCAAAATTTGAATCATCTGAAGAAGAGGAAGCAAAGGAAGTAGCAGCAGCAGAAGAAGAAACTCATACCCTAGTATTGAGGAGATCAGTGAGAGATAGAATGAAACCAAAAAGGTATAGTCCACCTAATTTTCATTCCAATTTTGCTTTATCTATTATTGATGATGATCCCAGAACTGTTAGGGAAGCAGTGAATTCAGAGGATAGTAAATTTTGGAAGAAGGCCACGGTTGAAGAAATGGATGCCTTGGATAAGAATGAGGCATGGGATATAGTTGAGCTTCCAACTGGAAGAAAATTGGTTGGTAGAAAATGGTTGTTCAAGAAGAAGTTTAATGCACAAGGTAAAGTGGAGAAATACAAAGCTCGGTTAGTAGCAAAAGGTTATTCCCAGGTAGAGGGAATTGACTTTGGTGATATTTTTTCTCCTGTTGCTAAGTTAACTTCTATTAGATTTCTTTTATCTATTGCTGTTGCTTTTGATCTTGAAGTGGAACAAATGGATTTGAAGACAACATTCCTACATGGGGATCTGGAAGAAGAAATCTACATGAAGCAACTAGAAGGCTTTGTAGTGAAGGAAAAGAAAGAGCTAATCTGTAAGCTAAAGAAGTCACTATATGGTATGAAGCAATTACCTAGGATGTGGTGCCAAAAGTTTGACACATACATCCTTGGATTGGGATTTGTAAGAAGTAGGGATGATCATTGTGTATATTCCAAGCAGGTTGTTAATCACTTCATTTATGTAGTGTTGTATGTTGATGACATGTTGCTGGTAGGAAATAACATGGATGTTATCAAGGAGGTGAAATCACAACCATCCTCCAAATTTGACATGAAGGATGTCGGTGCTGCTAACTTCATTCTGGGAATGGAGATTAAAAGAGATCGTGAAAATAGAAAACTCTGGTTGAATCAAAGAAAATATGTTGAGATGATATTGCAGAGGTTTAATATGCATGGAAGTAAACCGTTCAAGGTTCCTATTCCTATAGGTGTAAAGTTATCTGCAGATCAGTGTCCCAAGACACATGAAGAAGAAGAGGACATGTCCCATGTTCCATATGCCAGTGCAGTTGGAAATTTGATGTATGCAATGGTTTGTACTAGACCGGACATTGCACATATAGTGGGAGTTTTGAGCAGGTACATGTCAAAACCAGAGAAGAAGCATTGGACAACAGTAAAGAGGGTCTTCAGGTATCTTCGTGGCACCACCAGTTATGGATTGTGCTACCAAGGAAGACCAGGATTGGACATAGGGGTGGACATACATGGATTTGTTGGTGCAGACTGGGGTAGAGATTTGGATCGCAAAATATCTACAAGTGGGTATGTGTTTAACCTATTTGGAGGAGCAATCAGTTGGATGAGCAAAAGACAAGCTGTAGTGGCACTCTCAACTAGAGAAACTGAATACATGGAAGCCACTCATGTAAGCAAGAAAGCAGTATGGTTACAAAGATTGTGTTTAGGTATTGGGTTGGTACAACAAGCAGTGAGATAATATTGTGACAGTCAGAGTGCAATATTTCTGGCAAAGAACCCAGCTTATCATTCGAAGACAAAGCATATTGATGTTCGGTATCACTTTGTCAGAGACATGGTTGAGGAAAAGAAGGTGTTGTTGGAAAAGGGTGACACTTTGAAGAATGCTGCAGATTCATTGACAAAGTCTGTGAGCACAGAAAAGTTCTCCTGGTGTAGAGTAACAATGGGCATTACTGCCCTGGATTGTTGACTATATAATCCCCTGGACCCCTAGATGCAAAGAAAACAACAAGTGGGAGAATGTTGGGTATGTGTTATATTCTTTGCATGTGTGTGTGTGTGGGTGCGTCAGACACGACAACTGCGTCTGACGATCCCTTTAGCGGATTTTTCTATTTTTAGAGGATTTTTCTATTTTTAGCGGATTTGTAAATTAATCCTGGATTAAGGGAATAGGTTTTTGTTATCTACAGAATACCTAAAAACATTGTATATATTGTATGGTGAATGGTGAAATTCGATATAATGAAAATAAGAAAGGTTTTCCCGGTTGAGGGTTTCCGGTATAAAATCTCTGTGTACTCTGTGTATGAGCCATTGATTAATTTTTTTCATTGCTTAAGAATATACATGCATTGCTTTACTTCACAGGTTTAAAACTTATAGATGATGCCTCATTCTTACACTCACTTAAGTCACTCATCTAGTGCACAAATTTGAAGGAAGATGCAGTTGCCGGAAGAAGAAGAAGAAGAGAGAGAGGCACATTTCTCAGAGTTGGATATTCTCTAGTGTTTGGTTTATTATCTTGGAATTATATTGGCAATATATATTAAGGAAGTTTTTGTTGGGTTTTCTCCCCCATGAGGGTTTCCCAGGATAAATGTTATGTACCTTGTGATTGTGTTTCTTTCAGTGATCCTGCTTATGCTATTATTATATAGTAAATTGAAAAGGACTTAGTAGAATCTCTAAATTTAACAGGGACCTTGGCATGAGCCCTCAGTTAGATGGGTGGATAGTCTAAAAGAAAAACACCCTTCTCCCACAGAGATGAACTTGACATTCCCATTAAGGTGAGCTCAAAGGATCGCCGAGACTTAGACGTTTTAGTTACTCCTACCCAGACTCTCCTGTGGATTCACACCCCATGACTCTTTATAAGCTAAACATAGATAATTCAAAGATCATATAAATATAACAATTTATAGAAACTAAAGAAAGAGAATTTCTAATAACTGTTCAAATGCTGAAAGACTTAATCATAAATATAAACATTCCATCATCACATCCAATATATATATACACAGAGTATGATAATACTTATAAAAAATGAGAATGTGAAGCGACTACTGAAAGGGGTGCATGTTTCCTCCCAACCATAGGCATAGTCACTCCAGATGGATTTACCACTGACCACCCCCGAGCTAGACCATGATTCTTTGAGAGAGATTCTTTCTCCTTGCTCCACAAGAGTTAGGGATGGAGGTTACTCTCCTCCTCCCACAGGAACTTGGCAATTGGTTTTCTCTACTCCAAGCAAGGAGGTCTGCACGAGTACCTCCTCAATCACTCGTCAACCTCATTTACCAACTTGTAGATAAACCATACCTGTGGATTATTTAAGACAAAACAATCTTGCTTCTTATCTTTTATCTCTATTCTAGAGTCAAAGTATGTTCACTTCTCTTCTCGAGAGAGTGTTTTCTCTACTCAGTTATCTTGCAGATTTGCTTCTGTCTCCAAACTACCTCCTTTGTTTCCTTCTTTAGCAAGGTTGCGTGGGTCCGAATCAAAGTTTGTAGTCAAGACTGGAGTCCTTACAGATGGGTACCTTATCCCATATCCTCATTAACTCTTGAGGATGGCCTTCCAACTAACATCCTAACCGGTAATTCATTTATGGGTCAGAGGACTGTTGAGCAGTTTCACCCAATAGGTATTGGTCTGGTGAGGGTCATCTCAACCATCTTTGGTTTCCCCTCACCGTCTATTTCATAGAATCCATGGTCTATCTTGGGAAACTTTCTCCCTTTCAGTAGTTGTGAAAAACATATTCAATTTCTATTAATAACATAAAATTTATACATTGACCCTTTTATACAAAGAGTCATCAAATAAAACATTCACACATGTTTAGTCTGCCATAGTATCTTTTCCATTTATAGTTATATTTACAATCTGGGGGAAACAAGGGTATTACAATCCCCTCCCCCTTAAAGGAACATCATCCTCTATGTTATATTTTCCAATATGATCAGTATGTACAGAAGTAAACAAAAATGGGTATGTGTGTCTCATGGCATCCTCCATTTCCCATGTGGCCTCATATGGGCCAAAGTGTTTCCACTACACCTTGACCTGTGTAATGTTTCTATTTCTGAGTGGGGTTTCCTTCCTATCTATTATGTGTTGAGGTTCTGGAAGGAATTATCCCTCGGGTTCCACCTGAATCATAGACCTATCAATAATATGATTAGAATCATGTACATACTTCTTTAATAAAGAAAAATGGAAAACATCATGTGCCTTCACTATGGGAGGAAGTGCTAGCCGATAGGCTACTGGTCCCACTCTATACAAAACTTCAAAGGGTCCAAAACACCGAGGTTCCATCTTGGCACAAGTTCCCATCCTCAAAGAGATTTTCCTTGGTATGACTCAGAGATACACATGATCCCCTACTTTGAACTCTCTAGGAGTCCTTTTCATGTCTGCATAGCTATTTTGTCTATCCTAGGCTATCTTCAGATTTTTTCTGATTTGAATTACTTGTTGTTCCATTTCCCTTAGAATATCTGGCCCAATTGTAACTCTGTCTACTGGGTTGTTCCAGCTGATTGGATTGTTGCATTGTCTTCCATAGAGAGTTTCAAAAGGGCTCATTTTGAATTACTTTTGATAGCCATTGTTGTAAGAGAATTCTATTAGTGGTAGGTAGTACTCCCACTTCTTGGGTTGATACATTACATGCATCCTCAACATGTATTCTAACACTTGGTTTACCCTCTCTTTCTGCCCATCCATTTGAGAGTGATAGGTTGTACTAAAGAGCAATTTTGTTTCAAAACCAACAAATAAAAATTTCCAAAAGTTTGAAGTAAACTTTGTATCTCTGTTGGATATAATTTCCTTAGGCATGCCATGTAGTCTAAATATATCTTTCATGAAGATGTTGGCAGTAGCTATTGCCTTGCAAGTTGTCTTGATGATTATGAAGTGAGCAACCTTGATCAGTTTGTCCACAACTACCATGATGGCATTGTTCTGTTTGGCTGATCTTGGTAATCCTGTGATGAAATCCATGGGGATGGTATTCCATTTCCATTCAAGAATTGGTAGGGGCTGAAACAACCCTTCTGGGTGCTAGTGCTCTGCCTTGAATTGTTGAAATTCTAGACACTTAGCTAAGTAATCAACTATGTGCTTTTTTAGTTTGGGCCAATAAAATAGTTTCCCAGTGGTCATGATCATTTTCTAATAATATGGTCTTTTTTGTAGTTCATCCATTATGAACCTCTTGAATTTGTCATAATTTGTATTATACAATCTTCCCTTGTAAGTTAACAAGCCATCATTAAGCATCTGATATCCTTTGTACTTTTTCTCTATGGGATCTTTCTTTAGGTATGATGTCACAGTCTTGAAAAATGCATCTATTTCTTGTGCAGTTTTGACCCTCTCTTTGATATCTAATTCACTGGAGCTCACAACTACCAGTGAACTACTTTCATACTTCTACTAAGGGAATCAACCACCCTATTCCAATTTCCTTTAATATGTTTGATATCAAAATCAAACTCACTAAGGAGAGTCATCCACCTAGCTTGTCTCACATTGAGTTTTGGTTGGTCAAACAAATACCTTAACCCAATATGGTTTTTCATAAGTACAAATCTTCTACCTAAGAGGTAATGCCTCCACATTTTTAAATCATGCACTATGGCAGCCAATTACATATCATGGGTCACATAATTCACTTCATGCTCATTCAATTTTCTGGATTTGTAGCAAATCACATGTCCTTCTTGCATGAGGACTCCTCCGAGCCCTTCCTTGCAGAAATCTATACACACAAGGAATTCCTTGTTTGGGTCTACAATATTCAATACATGGACATTGGTTAGANAGGTATTTCATCTCTTGAAATATTTCTTCACATTCTGATGTCCAAATGAATTTAACCCCCTTTTTCTAAAGGGAGGTGATTGGGAAACCAATCTTGGAGAATGATTTTATGAATCTCCTATAGTATCCTGCTAGGCCCATAAAGGATATGATATCAGATACATCCTTTGGGGTAGGCCAATCCATGATGGCTTTAATATTGTTAGGATCAACTGCCACTCCTTCCTCATAAATGACATGGCCTAAGTAATGGACTTGTTTCCGGAAAAAGTCACACTTACTAAGCTTAGCATAGAGATGATGTTCTCTTAGCACTTGGAGTACTAGCTTGAGATGTTCTTCATGCTATTTCCTATTCTTGGAATAAATTAGGATATCATCAATGAAAACCAACACAAACTTTTCCAAGAACTTTCTGAATAGGTTATTCATTAAACACATAAAAGTGGCTGGTGCATCAGTAAGCCCAAATGGCACCACCACAAATTCATAGTGACCATATCTTGTCCTAAAGGTTGTATTGTGGATGTCTTCATCTTTAATTCAGACATGATGGTATCGAGACCTCAAGTCAATCTTGAAGAATATTGTAGAACCCCTTAATTGGTCAAACAAGTCATTAATCCTTGGCAAGGTATACTTATTCTTGATGGTCATCTTATTGAGTTGTCTATAATCTATGCATAGTTTGAGTGTGCCATATTTCTTTTTCACAAAAAAGGCTGATGCTACCCATGGAGACCCACTAGGCTAAATGTAGCCTTTGTTACACATTATTTTGGTCACCGCAGTGATCCATCGACAACATATGTTCATGTTCCCAAAAAGGTCCTTTTTTCATGAGAAAAGTGACTGACTTTATCTTCTTAGAAACCCTATTAAGTAAGGTCATAGTAGGATGAACCATATGTAGTATGTGATGATCCCTGATCATCACCTCCTTCCCTAAAGCTAGGTTGAGACATCTCCACAATATGATCTACAACTAGGGTGCGATGATGTCAAAATACTAAGAAAATGTCAAGTTTCATGAAAGTTCTAGAAAGGGATCTTCTAGAAGGTGAGGTGGCGTCCATATGATTGGGATCTTACTCGCTTCTATGATTTGGTGGGATAATCCTAATATCTTTAACCATCTCTCTTTCCCCTATATAAAGAGGGATGTCTCATGAAAATGGTCAAGCACAAAAGTTTGATTTTAAGGTTAATGAAGGTTGAATAGGCTAAGATTGTATGGAGAGTTCTGCATTGGATGATTCTTGAGAGCCTCATTTCGGTTCATCAAGTCATTGTGGATCTTCTTCATTCAAGATTAGAGAAAGTCTGTGTGTTGGAGAAAAGGGTCATCAAAATGGGACCTTGCAATATCAAGGCTTTGGGTGTAATCTCCACTTTCACGTTAATATAATAAAAGTGATATGTTTCTTTCCCATAAAACTGGCTTTGTTTTATTGTATGATTCCTTGATCACATACATGGGTTCTCGTTGAGTATATTATTTCTTTCACTTTGGTTGGCTTATGTTCCCTTGCAGATTCAATATCATAAGAGCACCGGAGTGGAACTAGAAAGACGATGGAAAGAGGAAGCGATATTTAAACGGTATGTTCCCCATCTCTTGTTATATAGTAAACTCAACGATCAGAGATTAGGGAAAGAACCATATTATGTTCTATTTTTTTCCAGATCTAGGTGGATCTAGGGAGATCTATTTTTGTGTGCATTTAATGATAAGTCCCATAACAAAATTGGCGACCATACTAGGGATACGACCTCCTTTTGTTTTTTTTTTCTTCCCATTTTCCTTTGGCCTACATTTCTCTAATTAATTTCACTCTCTGAGTTTGTGGGTGATCCATCTAGACTCCTTGGGTTTAGAAGTCCAGTTAAATTTCCATCCTTCTCCCAATTTTTCTTTATGTACAAAGATCGTCGCATTGTGTCTCATTGAAAGCCTACGACGACCCTTACACGTCACACTCTACTTGACCAGTCTAGTGCAACGAATCGCATTGTACACTGCTAGAAACCTACAACGACCTCAACTTGTCACACTGTGTCCCATACCCATCTTGTGACGACTCTTGTACAAGTTGTTGGAGTGGGTCAATTTGCCTTTTACTACCCAAATTTTCCTTAGTTGCATGGGGTGAACTTATTCTCATGTTTGATTGATTCCTGAGTTTAAAGATTGCTTGTGATTGGTTTTCAGTGATTGAAAGTATTTCTTTGCAGTTTGCAAGTTTTTGCTTGTGCTCATTGTCACAAGGATATAAGCTCAGATATTGATTTGGGTGCTTGTTTAACAAAGAGTGTTTGGTTTGCATGAAGTTTTGGATTCATTTTGTTTGTCAAATTGGTTGTTGATTAGGAAACACTTTTTTATTACATATGTCAAAAGGTTGTCTTGTTTTTTCATTTTTTTCTATATTACGAATTTGATTTGGGAATTGTGTTGAGAATGTCTTGATTTTCTTGGATTGCATTTTCCTTTCATTATCACACCTCTGATTTTGTTTCGAAAAGGAAGAACGAAATTTGTTTATTCCTTTTAGTAATCTTTCATGAGAAAATTGTTACATTCAAAATACTTGTTAAAGAGAAGAATTGGAAATTTTGGTAGTTCATGATTGTTTGGAATTGTAATCATTCGGAGTTAAGAAATTGCAATTTGTAGCTTGTTTTTCTTCAAAAGAAATACCTTCTCCCTACTGTAACTAGAATTCATTGAATTTAAAAATTGCACATTCATCTCTTTTTGCATTTTTATTGGGTCAAGGTCGCAACATCATCAGTTTCACTTTCATCTCCCTTTTTGAGTAAACAACAACATCTAAAACACAACGTAAATTTAAAATTTATTAGCAACTTTTATTTTCTAGGGATATTTTTCACCAACATTAGCTAGGATAGTTCTTTGGAATAGGTTGTAAGGCACACTCTCCAAAGCATCAAAACACACAATAACATCTTGTGATAGGGAGAGTTCAAATCCAATTGCTACATCTTGTCCTGGGAATCCCTTCTTACACAAGGGTCAAACCTAAGGTCGCATTGAGACTAGCAGAGTTACTCACCCTAATTTTTTGCTCTTAGTGTAGAGATTGCACGTATTATTGGGGGTCACTTGAAGGTATACCCACAATTATGAGTGGAATCCTTTTGAGTTGATTTTGGGTTAGATACCATGCTTTTGTGCGTGTATCAGACTGTTGACTCTTTCCCCAAGAATCACTGTTGTAGTTGGTAACCTTAGTAGCCTATATCTCTAGGGTCTTTACATGAGGTGACTATGGAGGGGGAAGTCTTCACAGTACCTGGAATCGATGTTGGCCAAAATCAGTCTGGCACCTTGGAGGGTATACCTGCGATTATGTGTGGGAGCTTGCACCAGGGTGTAAATATGTTAAGCATGTTGTCACCGTAACGTTTCCACCTGCTTATCCCAACCCCTTCTTGTCTTGATTTCTTGACATTGGATTTCATCACCAACTAGTGACTTCAAAATAAGAAGGTTTGTTTTCTTGGTTTGATTCTTAGATTTTATTAGTGAGTGTTGTTTTGTTTTCTCTAGTTGGCCATAGATTGTTTTTGTTCTTTATTTGGTTCAACCAACATCGACCTTCATTGTTCATGTAGGATGCAAGGGATACCCTTGGAATATCTAGAAGGTTACCAACCTTTTCTTCCTAACTTGATAGAAGGCTCTCCTCAGGGAGTAGTCAACAACGAGGTATTTTCTGAAGTTAGAAGCACACACTCTTTGGAAGGATTTCAAATCGTTTCAGATTCCTTAGAATATTTTTGACTTCCCCCAAATCCGTTGCTGAGTATTAGAAAAGATGACTGTATACTTCGGATGAAATCATCCAGAGAAATTGTTGTTGTTGATAATACTAAAGTACCTACTGGACCTAACGCAGGATCTGGAGTAGAAGATCCACATTTTCACAGTGAATATTTTAGGACCCCGAATCACACTGTCAAAACTTTTAATCCTAGCTTCATCCCTTTTGTAGTACGTGATATTTACGACAACCTAGGAGCGAGTCCTGATCAACCTATGGCATCACAAATGCCTAAGACATCTGTTACATATACAAAACCTTTAGACCATTTCACTGGTACTACCAGTAGTGTCACCGTCATTTCAGACCAATTATTGGTTGGTTCTCACTCTATTCTTCCTCTCCATATTGCCCATTCTATTATGGTCCCACGAGATACCATGATTTATGCCGGGAATGTGGTTGTAACCCAAGCTCCTTTTGAGACACCACTTCCATCTAGACCTAATCCATCACTTCCCCCTGGGTATAGAGATCTGAATACTTCCATTGCTATCTCTACCTAGGTTCCATCTAAAGGTTCTAGAGTTTTTTTTCCTCTCAGGTATAACACTGCGAGTTAGTTTGTTCGTACACCTACCCAGGTACTCTCCAGAGGGCCTTATGTTCCTCCTCCACCTTTGTCATGAGGATCTCACCATCTCGGCCCTAGTGGCTCCAATCTAGTTGGAGGCACCAGTGTTCCCATCACTTTTGGTTTCTAGATTCCTATTGGAGGTCAACCTCAAGATGGGGGGAAACATCAATTTGGGGGACAACCTCAGATTGGGGGACAACCTCAACTTGGGGGGAAACCTCAAGTTGGAGTCCATAATCCAATTTATGGACAAAAAACACTTGTGTTACAAACTTAACCTTGGAATCTTCCTTTCCAAGGAAATATACAATCTTCTGGGGGGAAACATCCTCAATTCAATTATCTTGTACCCCATAACCTTGGTCAACCATATCTAGGTTCTTTGAATCCCACTTGGGGTCAAAAATTTTAATCTCATTTTCCTTTCCAAGGGAACATACCTAATCAACCCAACCCTATGGGCTACATGCCTCAAAATCCTCCACAACTGAATCAGTCAGGACTGTCTAATTATATGCAAACTGCTTATGGTCCTACTAGTATACCTATGGGGATCCCCCCTCAAAACTACTAGTTTCATCAAGTGAACCGACATTTTCCTTTTCTAGCCACTTTGGATTTACCTGATTTGTCTAGGATATTGAATGATCCTATCCTACATTCTCCTTATTGGCATGTCATACCGGCCAAGTTACTATCCAACATTCCTAAATTTGACGGTCGAGAAGGAGAAGATCTGAATAATCATGTTATAAATATTCATCTGTGGTGTTCATCCAACTCCTTGATGGATGACTCCATTAGATTACGAATTTTCCAACGAAATCTCATGGGTTCAGAAACAAAATGTTACATAGAATTACCAAGAGGTTTCTTTAATGACTTTAACACCCTAGCCATGGCATTTTTGACACATTACCAGTTACCAATTTGATACAAGACAAGAACCAAAATTTTGATTTCTTTTAAACTATCCTCGTCCACTCATATTTCTATTCACATCCATGAGTGGAGGAGGAGAAGATGTTTGACCAAAGTTCCTCTTCCTGATCAGTTATTGTCTAAGTTTTTTACCAAATCACTCATTGGAACTATCGCTCGTGATGTCACCATGGGTGGTGTTGTCACTGAAGAGCATGTGATTAGTCATGCTCAGTATCTAGATCTCATTTATTTCCAAACAAGAATGATTTACGATTTGATCCCTGATGCTCCTTGTCCTTCCACAAACCCTACCCTGACACCTCCAACATATTCTCATTCCACTGATGGTGTGATTGATGTCTTTCATGCTGAGACTCGATCTGCAGACATCGGTCATACCAATCTTAAATCTAATAATTCTGATGCAAAAAATACTCCTACTCCTACTCCTTTCATCGATAAGACTACTAAAGTTAATTATGTTCAATCCGCGCCTACCAAAAAGAATCAAAATAAAAAGAAAGGGAAGGGTAAGAAAAATGAGGACAAGAATAATAGTCCACAATATGATAAATCCAAAATGAAAACCAATGATGAGAAATATAAACGTAAACATCGTTACCCCTGCCTTATTTGTGGTGATGATCACTACAGGAAAGATTGTCTGAGACACATTGAGGTTACTGATCCGTCAGGATTTTTCGAATGACTATGGTTGAGTTTTATTCGCATGCATTAATTGACCATTGGGAAACTTTAACGAAAGAGCGAGAAAAGAAATGAATTATACAGCCATTAACATATTTTCAGATCTGAAAAACACAATGAAAAACAGCAAACCATAATGCACAGAGGTTGATAACGGAGTTCGGCAACTTTGCCTACGTCTCCGGGCCTTTTCTCTTGTGGGGGAGGCTTTTTATTTATGTTCGAAAGATTATTAGTACATCTTTACAATGCCGAATGGTCTCTAGACTGATCTGGTCTTGTTCGCTCAGATCTATGGAACCATGCACAACTTACGGCACCTGAATCGGATGTCCCGAGCTCTCAGAAATCGTCCGACAACATCTCCTCCTCAACGGTCTCCCTGCCTCAAACTGGCTTTGACTTGGCTTGCTTCAACATCTCTGCTCTGAAATTGCTCTCAAAAGATGTACCCTTGGCCTCAAAATGGCCTTGGTTAAATAGTGGGGGAGTTAGTTTTCTCTCTCCAACTTCCTCCACGAATTTAGGCTCTAAAAATGCCCAATAACCCTTAAAAAATGGCTTAATTACATTTAAATTAATTAAAGTGGTTATAAAACCCACTTTAAAACCATATAATAGTTATTAAACGGGCCTTAGCCCCCCGAGCCCTTGCGCGCGCCCTTTTGTTGGTCACATGATACAATAGGGCCAAGCGCTAGCCAAAGGCTAAGCGCTGGCCTGCTAACCCCCTTTCGCGCGCAGCATTGGTCATATGGTATTGGGGGCCCGGAACCATGGGCTAATAGTTAACCGTTTACAACCGTGCATTAAACGTTATGGTGGTTACAAAATTTTAAACCACACATTGACATAGTTTCTCGCGCTCCAATGGTCGTATGCCACGGTTACAATTAACGCAAAGAATCGGGGGTCGGGGCTAAGCCCCTGCCCCTCCCCCCCGCCAATTAAAAACAAACTGCAATTTAAATATAAAAATTCCCGTATATGAAACAAGAAATACATGCGTGGTCCAACGGTCGGAGGGCACATACGAAGTCGTAGCCGTGGAGGAGGTCCGGGGTTCGAATCCCCCCGGGCCCAAAATAATTTTTATATAGCTGTCATTGGCTAAACCCGGGGTGCCACGTGGCAGCCCGTGATTGGGCCACGTGGCACCCTTTCATCCACTCGATGAATGCCACATGTAAACAGCTGATTGGCCCACATCACTGCCACGCGTCGCTGCCCATGTCACACGCTGACGTCATCCGTGCCACATGTCACCCAATCAGTGGTGACACGTGTCACCTCATGATTCATCCAAATCCACTTGACACGTGTCGCCTCCTGGTGCTGCCATGTGTCATGTACGAAAGCCGCCAAGTCAATTGTATAGACTAAAACGTGTCACTGTACGGACTAACACGTGTCACTGTACGGACAGGTACAGTCAACATCCCAAAATTTTCCCTGTTTGGCTTGGCGGACAGAATGCGATATCTTCTTCATACGGACTCCGTTTGACATAAAAATTATACCACTGGAATCAGGAAGACGAGCCGGACGCAATGGTGTTGGTTTCGTTGGATTTTGAGCACTTTCATTTTTGAGCATTTTTCATGCCCTGACAGGCTTCTGAATCCAATTTCGGATCACACCTCCCCACAATAAGACCTTTTGGTCCCCAAAAGGTTACTGATCATTAACAATCTCGGGATAGGCCACCTGGCTTGCTCTCTGCCTCTGAACTCTGTCCTGTGCACTTGTCTCATCACGATCATCTGTAACACAATCATGACAACTGACAGTATATTGTTAGCCATTGCAACCCTGTCACATCTTACTGAAGCTACTATCATCCATGTAGAAAAAATTGCTAATGACAGTATTAAGAAGACGACTGCAAATGAACTGATACACTTTAAATATTTGCACGACATGAGCTTATCTTGAAGCAACCTATGATTGACAACCATATCTTGTTCTTGCTTAATTACTTCACTTGAAACAACTACATTTGTTAACTGTTCCCCTGTTTGAAGTGTTTCTTTAACACGATGAGCATGAACCACATAATCATGACCTGCTTTAGTGAACTGATATTGATTCTTAGTTCTATAGAAGATTGCCTTACGATCAAACAAGTGTGGACTACCTAAGATCATCCCACATTCTCTTAATGACACAACATCACAAGTTACTTCGTCCACATACTTAGATGAGATTGCAAATTTGATTGTGCACTGTTTAGTTATGTGCATTTGATGATGATTGCTCATCCATTTAAGTG
>ML780768.1:841927-858575 GCA_009831015.1 Picea engelmannii | reverse complement strand
GAAATGAAATCCTTCCATGATGGAAATACATTACCCACATTTTGTGTTCCTTTTTGCAACTTGCTCTGCCACCAGATAAGAGATGTACCTGCAAGTCTCAACGATGCCAACTGGATTTGTGTGACCTCCTCCTTGATCTGTTGTACACTGCAGTATACCTCCATCTGTCTGATCCAGTTATCAAGCTTTTCTACATTCACTTCACCATCATATATGGGCAACTCAAATTTTACGTCAAGTTTTAACAATGGCATTTCATGTTTATTTTTATGCACATTTTTCTTTTCACTAGATTTAGAACTTGAACTTGGAGAAGAAGGAGAAGAAGGAGGTGTTGATGGAGGTGAAGGAGGAATCTGAGGCTGGTCCTCTTCCTCTTCACTTTTGCCTTTTGAAAAATTACCCAAAACTGGACGCTTCCGTTCTAAGTAATCTTCGTACAAAACTTGCACCATCTCCGACATGGCAAAGAATGTTTTCCGGAACTCTTTCTCATCCCGAGGAATCCCTTCTTCCGATGCCATCTTCTCGCTGTGAGAAGCTCTTCTTCTAAATCAAATTAATGGATTCTCTGCAACAATCTCACCTTCACCATGCTGTAGCTTTTCCCTGGTTAACATGCAAAACTCAAATCCAAACGTCAACTAGCTCTGATACCACTTGATCCGTCAAGATTTTTTGAATGACTATGGTTGAGTTTTATTCACATGCATTAATTGACCATTGGGAAACTTTAACGAAAGAGTGAGAAAAGAAATGAATTATACAACCATTAACATATTTTTAGATCTGAAAAACACAATGAAAAACAACAAACCATAATGCACAGAGGTTGATAACGGAGTTCGGCAACTTTGCCTACGTCTCCGGGCCTTTTCTCTTGTGGGGGAGGCTTTTTATTTCTGTTCGAAATATTATTAGTACATATTTACAATGAAGAATGGTCTCTATACTGATCTGGTATTGTTCACTCAGATCTCTGGAACCATGCACAACTTACGGCACCTGAATTAGATGTCCCGAGCTCTCAGAAATCGTCCGACAACATCTCCTCCTCAACGGTCTCCCTGCCTCAAACTGGCTTTGACTTGGCTTGCTTCAACATCTCTGCTCTGAAATTGCTCTCAAAAGCTATACCCTTGGCCTCAAAATGGCCTTGGTTAAATAGTGGGGGAGTTAGTTTTCCCTCTCCAACTTCCTCCACAAATTTAGGCTCTAAAAATGCCCAATAACCCTTAAAAAATGGCTTAATTACATTTAAATTAATTAAAGTGGTTATAAAACCCACTTTAAAACCATATAATAGTTATTAAACGGGCCTTAGCCCCTCGAGCCCTTGCGTGTGCCCTTTTTTTAGTCACATGATACAATAGGGCCAAGCGCTAGCCAAAGGCTAAGCGCTGGCTTGCTAACCCCCTTTCGCGCGCAGCATTGGTCATATGGTATTGGGGGCCCGGAACCACGGGCTAATAGTTAACCGTTTACAACCGCGCATTAAACGTTATGGTGGTTACAAAATTTTAAACCGCACATTGACATAGTTTCCCGCGCTCCAATGGTCGTATGCCACGGTTACAATTAACGCAAAGAATCGAGGGTCGGGGCTAAGCCCCGACCCCTCCGCCCCGCCAATTAAAAACAAACTGCAATTTAAATATAAAAATTCCCGTATATGAAACAAGCAACACATGCGTGGTCCAGCGGTCGGAGGGCACATACGAAGTTGTAGCCGTGGAGGAGGTCCGGGGTTCGAATCCCCCCGGGCCCAAAATAATTTTTATATAACTTTCATTGGATAAACCCGTGGTGCCACGTGGCAGCCTGTGATTGGGCCACATGGCACCCTTTCATCCACTCGATGAATGCCACATTTCAACACCTGATTGGCCCACGTCACTGCCACGTGTCGCTTCCCATGTCACACGCTGACGTCATCCATGCCACGTGTCACCCAATCAGTGGTGACACGTGTCACCTCATGATTCGTCCAAATCCACTTGACACATGTCGCCTCTTGGTGCTGCCACGTGTCATGTACGGAAGCTGCCACATCAATTGTATGGACTGACACGTGTCACTGTATGGACTTACACGTGTCACTGTACGGACAGGTACAGTCAGCATCCCAAAATTTTGCCTGTTTGGCTTGGCGGACAGAATGCGATATCTTCTTCATACGGACTCCGTTTGACATAAAAATTATACCACTGGAATCAGGAAGATGAGCCTGACGCAATGGTGTTGGTTTCGTCGGATTCCGAGCACTTTCATTTTTGAGCATTTTTCATGCCCTGACAGAATCCGATTTCGGATCAGTTACTAAGTTCCTCCAAGGGTCCGAAAAACCTCCTACACCCGCCGTTTTTTCACAACCTTTCCCTTCTCAAAAGAAAGCCCAACTATTCATTCATGACCAAGCTTCTCCTTCTACCTCATCTTATGTCCTTATGTGTACTGGTGATTCTAAAAAGAACAAAGTTGCAATCGCAACTCGAGCCAAGGATTACCCTTTGTCAAAAGACAAAGTTGATGATATACCACCTTCCTTGGTTCAACCTTCTCCTCCAACTTCACCTCCAAATGGTCCTCTTCATCTTGAAAGATCGGGTCTTGATACAGTTCTTTGCCCTCCTCCCAAGGGCGTTGTTCGAAAGTCTGCATTCAACCCTCATGCAAGTGTTGCCTAAAACTACAATATTTCAGAAGATATTGCGCAAGCACCCTCCATGATGTTAGCTCTCGAAGTCCTTCAAAGTTGTCTTGCTCAATGAAAGGCACTATTAAAATACATTGGTGGAATTGATCTCATATATACAAATTTAATAATCTTTGACTTGGAAGATCACGTTCCAAGGCTTCCTCCTCAGTTAGCATTTCAGATCCAAGTTGTTATTGATAACAAGAATATTTGTAGAACTGTTATTAATGAAGGAGCCTCGACTTGCGTTATGTCCGTTACTTGTTGGAAATCCATTGGCTCTCCTGCCCTCACCGAATCACACAATACACTTAAGGTCTTCAATGGTACAGGTTTTAAACCTTACATTGTTCTTCTATCGTTATCTATTACATTGGAAGGTAAATCAGTCAATTTCGAGGTTGAGGTCTTCGATGCACCTGTTGATTATAACTGTTTACTTGGACATAGCTAGATTGACTCCATGGATGCAGTTTTGTCTACCCTTTTCTATGTGGTACGATTCCCGCACTAAGGAAAGGTCGTTACTATTGTCCAACTGTCCTTCTTTAATTAAGATTCCCATACTAGCAACGTTCCTTTTATCTTGAAGACATCCCCTGGTTACGAGAATGTAAGAGTGGGTCTTTTAAAAGATTCAACTTTTATGGGTACATTTCCAATCACATCACCCGATATTTACTGTCCTTTTGTTGCCTTTATTAACATGATATCCACCACTGTTCATGAAATCCCTGAGTCATACAACCCATGGATAGTACCTAACCCTGGTGACTACCTTCGTTATGGTGGCAAGATTCCGTTAAGTGCAGTTGAATCTCCTTATCAAGCCATTCAATCGACAACCCCCACTCCCCCTTCTCTCTATGATTCATCTCCTGATCTGTTCCACGTGGTATTTCTTACTAATCATATGATCATGTCAGTCATGTCTATGGAAGACACTCCATGGGATGATGGGCATCAACCCTCCATTCTCTTCCTAGAATGTGATACCATAGAGAGTTACCAAGGGATTTCGACTTTATCGACCGTTGTTGTTATTTCTTCAGTTCCCGAGTCAACACACGATGTCTTGTACGAAGGGAACTTGAGAAACATTTCACCTATAGTCCCTCTCGACATATTAATTAAACCCAACATCATGGAGAATGTTCATATCAGGGCATCATGTTCTATTGATGAAGTCCACACGTATAAAGCCCTTTTCCAACAATTCTATGATGTTTTCTCCTGGAGTTACGAAGAGATGTCAAGTATTGATCTTGATATGGTTGTGCATGAGATTAAGACATACCTGGATGCTAAGCCCGTTTAGCAGAGACTTCTCCCAGTACATCCACGCAAAGATGCTGCCCTCAAGATTGAAGTTGAAAAACTTCTTAAAGCTGGCTTTGTCTATCCCATGGATTTGAATGATTGGGTATCCAATCTAGTTCTGGTGAATAAAAAACAAGGTACCATCCACGTTTGTGTAGATTATAGGGACATAAACAAGGCTTGTCCTAAGGACATATACCTAACCCTTTTCATTGACCAGATCATTGACGACTGTGCCAGAAGCAAAATATTCTTTTTAATGGATGGTTTCTCAGGCTATAATCAAATTAATATTTTACCCACAGACCAAAACAAGATTGCTTTTATTTTCCCTTAGGGAACCTTTGCCTACCAGAAATTACCCTTTAGTATCAAGAATGATGGAGTGACTTTTCAACTTGCTATGTCTTATGCTTTCCATGATATTAATCACATTGTGCAACCCTATCTTGATGATCTACTTGCACATTCCATGCTTTGTCAAGGTCACCCGACACATTTAAGGGCAATTTTTGTACGTTGTTGTTATTATCGTATTACCTTAAACCCACACAAATGTGTTTTTTGTGTGGAGTATGGCTGAATTCTTAGTTTTATCATGTCAATACATGAGATTTGAGTAGACCCCTTGAAGGTTGAGTCTATCCTTAATCTACCTCCTCCTTCCACACTACACCAGTTCCAAAGTTTGCAAGGGAAGGCAAATTTTTTGCATCGTTTCATCCCCAATTACGCTAAAATGACGAAAGGATTCACTTGGATACTCAAGAAATATTACGCGTTTATATGGGATGATACTGCAAACAAAGACTTTGAAGCTTTGAAACTTTCCTTAACCCGTACACCATTATTGTTCTCCCCTGACTATAGCCGGGATTACTTCCTCTACTTAGCTGCTTCGGACTCTACCATTTCCATGGTGTTAGTCCAAGAGGATGATTCGCATGGAAAACATGTGATATACTATTTGAGTTGGAGTCTCACGACTACCGAAACCAAATACCTACATGTAGAGAAACTAGCCTTGGCAGTTGTTCAAGTTGTCCAATGTTTTTGTCATTATATCTTATTATGCAGAACCACTATTATTTTTTATTGAAACCCCATGCAATGCATCCTTAACCAACAATTGTTAGGGGAAAGTACTCTAAATGGATAGTGATTCTCTAGGAGTTTGACTTGGATTTCAAATGTGCTAAGTCAAAGAAATATTTGGTTTTCGCCGAACTGATATGTGACCTTCCCTCCACTGAGACAGAAAACGTGGCAGAGGATTCCTTGCCTGACGAATCCCTTTTTCTGATCAGTTCTGATGATGTCTGGTACAAAGATATTAATATTTATCTATAGACTCAAACTTTTTGGCCCGATTTATCTAGTACCAATCATCATTGTATATGGTATCAAGTGTGCCAATACATCATTCTTGGTGATACTCTTTACTACCGTGGTATTGATTCTATTTTTCAACGATGTCTCACCTATGATGAACCTGAGAAAGATTTGAATGACTGTCACTCTGGAGCATGTGGAGGTCATATGTCTAGGTATCCCACTGCCCAAAAGATATTGCAAGCAAGTTATTTCTGACATTCTTTATTTAAGGACTGCATTACTGCTATCCATAAATTCCATGCTTTCCAAACTTATAATAAAAAGATAAGATCTCATCTTGATCCCTTACATCCTATGGTTTCCATTGGTTCATTTACCAAATGGGGCATTGAATTCATGACATGTAACCCTCACTCGAACAGGGGGCATGGGTTCATCATTGTAGCTGTGGATTATTTCACTAAATGGGTCAAGGCGATGCCTACATTTGATAACACCGGGAAGACTTCAACATTGTTCATATTCAATAATATCATTACTTGGTTTGGTATCCCTCAATCTATCGTTACTGATCGGTAGTCATTTTCAAAATTTTATGATATATGAACTTACTGGAAAGTCGGGTCTTCGTCATGAAAACTCAACCCCCTATTACCCACAGGCCAATGGTCAGGATGAAGCAATAGACAAAGTTTTCATTACTATGCTTCAACGAATGATAGGAATTCATAAGATAAACTGGCACACGATGCTATTCTCAGCATTATCAGCCTATCATACATCTGTTAAGTCTGCCACAAGATTTACACCTTTCCAACTAGTTTATGGTATTGAAGCTATCTTGCCGATTGAATGTGAAATACCGTCTTTGAAACTAGCCGTTGAACTTCTCCCTGATACCTGTGCCAAATAAGAGTGTCTTTTGTATTTGATGCAACTAGATGAAACTTGTCGTGATGTCACATTTTTTTATTGAAACCTAGAAGAAACGTGTTAAATCCCAATATGACAAACATGTCAACCCACATGTTTTTTCTAAAGGTGATCTAGTTCTTCTTTACAAAAAGGATCGTGACTTGCTAGGGGCTGGTAAATTTGAGGGCATGTGGCGAGGTCCTTACATTTTCAAATGTGTTTTGGAGAAGTGAGCTTATGAGCTAGTTGATTATGATGGAATCCCTTTGAGTGAACCCATAAATGGGCTTTACTTAAAGAAGTACTATGCTTAAGTCATTTTTGCATGAGTACTTGAACTTTAGTGTATCGTACTTTAGTGTGATTTTTTTTTGTTTGGTTTTGACCTTCAACTGCTTACCTTTCATTATGTTTGGTTTCTAGATGTCAGTGCATTCACTACCCTAAACTGGCTTCGCTGATGGTGCTGGTTGCAGTACTCATAACTTAACATCTGTTGCTTGGGCAATCTATGCACATACGAATGAATTGATTAGTCTACATGGTTTTTGCCTTGGTTGTCCAACTAATAATATCATGGAATACAATGCAGTCATTGAATTGTTGACCGATGTTGTTTCAATTGGAATTCACCATATTATTGTACAAATAGATTCGCAGTTAGTAGTCCTACAATTGAGTAATGTTTATTCCATTCGAAGTCCTACGTTATTAAGGGTATATTTACAAATTCGTCTCTTGGAATGTCATTTTGATTACATTGACTATCAAAAAATTCCTAGATGTCTAAATACATTAATAGGTGCATTGGCTAATTATGTGTTAGACAAACATTTGATACATTTATAAAATCCAATCACACTTTGTATATACAAGTAAACCGGTAGAAGCCTCATATATATATAACGATAAAAGTGTTACAAAAAGTGTTTTTATCCGAAGACCAAAATATAAAAAATGTAAAGCACATGGCTTCATATACAAATAGAGCATCAAGGATGCTACTCGCTATAACATGCAACTGTCTGTGCTAATTTACAGAGTAGTCGACCAATGGAAGCAGAGACACCCATTGTATGGCGCTGATAATGCCTTGGGATATGGTCGATGGAGGCACTTGGGATGTTCATCGTGAGCCCCTCTAGATTCTTCTCTAGGATCTCATAGTCAACAACAAATACTCTTGCTATGTCATTTCTCTCCCCTCATCTCTGGATGGTTGATGAACCTAGAGGTCGGTAAGGTCCCACGTCTGCATCATCAAAGAGCATTTAATTAGTTGTTGGATAAGGAACATAAAAAACATTTTATATTAAAAATAACAAAAACATCATAAGAGAAAAATGTCCTTCTTACCTATGTCCCCCCATTTGGAACCCTCAGGAAGAACCATGTCTGGATCACCTCGGAAGTCTAAATCGACATAGGCATAGTCGTCAACCATAAGAATCTAGGTTCTCAACTAGTAAAAGAAAACATCATTTTACCTAATGATAGGACTAGTTACATGTCGTTCCATGAGGTCGAACCATCTGTTCATTATTGGATCCTATGGGGCAGGTATACCCCACTCTACCTGCAAGCGTAAATATGGGAACCTCTCCAAGAATAAGGACACCAAAATCGATCTGTATCCAAACTATTTCAACTCACCACTCCTACAGTTGGTCAACTAGTTTTTCATGCTTTTGAGAACCCCGTCACACCAGTTGAAAACTCAGGGCTCCGTACATTCCAGCGCATACTGGAAATATATCTGAAGAGCCATATGGGGAGCTAGACTCCCTTCCATGCATGTGATGGTGTAGAGGATGGTCTGTAGAGTCAAGTCGCAAACATATCTAATATCGACTTTGTTGCTATGCTTCTGAGTACCTAGCACACAATGTTAGCTGATATAGTGGATCATAGGCTCACCACCTCCCCTGCTACCTGTAAGCATAACTTGGGACCCATGGTGAGATATCCTAGTTAAGAAGTAGATATGCTCGATATATATCATAAGAATGTGAGCACCCACACGGAACGCCTGTTGGTTCACATCCCACATGTGAACTAAGTATTCGAGTAACCTCAACTGGGCCCTCATGCGTTGGATCTTGAAGAATTGTAATAGTCCACACTGCTAGAGGGAATTTACCATTCCTGATTCATTCCCAATAGAGTAGTATTCCTCCTCATTCTCTCTCTCTCACCATTCCAACATTATTACCGTGGAAAACCTGCAATGGAACATAAAAGAGAGATTAGCATCTTCATCTTCTCCCTAGAAACTTTTTATTGGAAAATACATCTCAAAAGACCTTTTGAATTACGCACGTGGCAGGCCTGGGCTTCGGTACACTATGGAGTCATCACAGGCTAGCTTTAAGGCTGCCTGCGACAAACCTAGGTCATCGCAGGGTTTGATATAAGGTGCCTACGACAACCTCCATGCATGGGTACCCTTGAAAACTTAACTCAAAAAGCCATTTTTTACTAACAAAAATAAAATTTTGATCCATGAATAGTTGAAAGAGATGAAAATTACTTGTTAAGAGGAGACCGTTCATTGAATGATCAATCATGCCTCCTGCAATCCGTAGTGTAAAATTGAGGTAAATAGGGGGTTTTGGAACAAAGTTTGGGTGAAATACCAAATGGAATAGTGAAATGAAGTTTTGACCCATTTTTATTGACTTTTTCAATTTTTTATTCATATTTTACATTATTTTATATATTTCACCTAAACCCTAAAATTCTAATGATGTTGCAAGCGTTGATTTTTGGCAGATTAAAGATATAGGAGTGGAGACATTGGAATAATGATACGTTTTTGTCTATTTTTATATATATGTACATATTCTTTTAGGGTTTTTTCAGGAAAAACTCCGAGCTTAGTTTTTGTTCTTTCTCGTGCTCGTAAATAAATGAGAATGTAACTGAGTATACTTTTATTTATTTTTCATACTCGTAATGGTAACACAAAAAAAAACTTATGGAGTATCCTTTAAGATCTTTTCACGCTCCGTAAAAAAGAAAAGATTGCCAAGTGACCTTATTATTTTCACGCTCGTAAAAGTATTTGAAGAAAACATTTGATGAGTAGTAGGTTATCAGTTTTTCGGTCTCATCGGATTAAATTACGAAAAAGGAACCGTTGGAGTTCTCTTTAAGTGTTTTTCAGACTCTCTAAACATGAAAAACACCCGAGTTTTCTCTCTTTGGACTTGTTAAAAAAACATCGAAAGACCCATATGGGACCGGACCACTCTTTCTTAGGGTTCATTAAACATATTCCGAGGGACTCATTCAAAGGATTAGATTACATAAACAAGAATATGTTATCCTCCTCAAGCTTGCGTAAAAATAAAGAGGTACTCACCAGAAATGGTGGGGGAAAATTGGGAAAGAAATGTGTCTTTGTATTCATGTTAGTGGCAGTAATAGTCGCTCTTGAACATGACACCCCCCTTCATCATTGAATCTGGGTTGGGAAATCCATTTGTCTCTCATTTGACCATTAGCATGTCTATATGTTGGGTCCTCCTTGAGTCAATGCTACCAAGACCATTGTCGTGTCATTCATATGTTCAAGAGAAGTCCAACCTTAATATGCCTCCTATTGATTCTTCCATCTGCAGTTATAAATATTCTACCATGTCGCCCTTCCTTGTGTCAGTTCCAAATTGCTTCACACTCTGATCTACCTCAAATATGTTACTCATTTCATGTCATTGATGGGGGATACACCGAGGCCCTCCCGTGATGAGTCTTTTCCTGTCGACTTCAGCTCATTATCTAGGAACAAGACTTAGAAATCATTAAGTACCTTAGAGCCTGCATGCCTCAATGGTAGGTTTCTTTGATTTCAATAGTGGGTTCACATCATTGACTCCTGATTGGGAGATTCCATCGAGTGCTCGACTTCAAATCATTTATTCACATTCGTTGGATTGTACTGGGGTACCTTGGGATTAATTGACATTAATGGTGATTTCCCTCGTACTTGTTAATGATTTTCATCATTGACCGATAATCAAGTGGTTTCTACCATGTTCGAATTCAGCATCTGTAATCACATGGTCAAATTTGTACTTAGAGACGATGGAATTGAAGACCCTAGATCACACCATTCTAGTCCAGGTTGCGACAGAATATTCATGATTTTTAATGACACATAGATCGACTTTGTATGTCTCGTGGCTATGTCCAAATTTGAGTCATTTTAACACATATATCCATAGTGTATTTTGGGTGGCTATGTCAATTTCACATTGACATGGATCCATAGTGTATTTTTGGTGGCCATGACTCATTTGACATTTTTTAATCTGAGTATGAGAATGCCTACCTCAGACAATGGTATATTATTATGTCTATGCTTGACTGTTTGCAGGTTCCCGACCGATGTGATTCTTCTTTCCGACACACACATTCTACAAAGTATTTCAACTGTCATGATTTCTAGTCTCATACTTTGGGGGGAATTTTGTTACACATTATTTTGGTCACCCCAATGATCCATTGACAACATGTGTTCATGTTCCCAAAAATATCCTTTCTTCCTGAGAAAAGAGACTGACTTTCTCTTCTAAAAAACCCTATTAAGGAAGTGCATTGCAGGCTACACCATATGTAGGATGCGAAGATCCTTGATCGTCACCTCCTGCCCTAAAGATGTGTTGCAATGTCTCCAAAATATGCTCTACAAATAGTGTGTGATGATGTCAAAAGACTAAGAAGAGGTCAAGTTTCATGAAATTTCTAGAAAGGGATCTTCTAGAAGGTGAGGTGGTGTCCATATGGTTGGGATCTTACTCACTTCTCTGATTTGGTAGGATCACCCTAATCTCTTTAACCATGTCTCTTTCCCCTATATAAAGAGGGATCTCTCATGGAAAAGGTCAATCACAAAAGGTTGATTTTAAGATTAATGAAGGTTGAATAGGCTAAGATTGTATGGAGAGTTCTGCATTGGATCATTCTCGAGAGCCTCAGTTCAGTTCATCAAGTCATTGTGGATCTTCTTCATTCAATATTGGAGAAAGTGTGTGTGTTGGACTAAAGGGTCATCAGAAGGGGACCTTTCAACATCAAGGCTTTGGTTGTAATCTTTACTTTCACTTTAATATAATAAAAGTGATATGTTTCTTTCCCATAAAAATGGCTTTGTTTATTGTATGATTCCTTGATCACATACATAGGTTCTCGTTGAGTATATTATTTATTTCACTTTGGTTGGCTTGTGTTCCCTTGAAGATTTAATATCACAAGAGTACCAGAGTGGAACTAGAATGACAACAGCAAGAGGAAGCGATATTTAATGATATGTTGCCCATCTCTTGTTATATAGTAAACTCAATGATTAGAGCTTAGGGAAAGAGTCATATTCTGTTCTGTTTTGTTCTAGATCTAGGTGGATCTAGGGAGATCTGTTTATGTCCGCATTTACCGATAAGTCCCATAACAACTTTTGTCCCACATCTCCTTCAACTGTAATTTGAGTTCAACTAGCTCTGGTGTACTCATTCTATAGGGTGTTCTAGACATTGGCACCGCTCCTGGTACAAGTTCTATTGAAAATTCAATATCCCTTCTTGGAGGTAGACCTGGTACCTCTTTTGGAAATACATCTTTATATTTTCTTAATATGGGATGATTCTCTAGGCTGGATTTTTCAGTCTCAATAGAGTTTAATACTTGTATTTCATACAAGGGACATCCCTTTTTGCAATACTTCTTCCCTTGGAGGGATGATATTTGTCTCACTGAGACATTCTTTTAAATACCTTGTAGGGTTACACTTCTTCCTTCTTCATTTTCACACTCCAAAGTTTTACTGTAACAGTCCAAATTGTATTTGTGGGCATCCAACCAGACCATGCCAATCGGAAGGTCATAATATCCTAGAGGAAGTATGTTTAGGTTCACTTGGGTGGAAAATCCACTTATAGAAAATTAGCATGTTGGTATGAACTTTGTTACCATTATTTTAGTTCTAGTGGCTAGTTGTACCAACCATGATTTAACATGTTTAACTTGTTGCAATTTACATTTCTCAATAATTTGAGGGGAAACATAGCTCAAATTAGAACTAGGGTCAATTAAAATGGAAACAAAATGGTTGGAAATCATACCTTCCATCTCCACCACTAAATATTGGTGGTCATCTTGTCTATTATCCAAGGCTGCATAAATTTGTGGCATGCTCCTAGCCACATCATTGATTGTGGTAGCCTATTGGATGCTGTAGACCCTCCCATTGTTCTCTTTCCTATGCAAACAGTCCCTGAACATATTTTCCTCTCCACAACCCAAACATTTCAAGGGTTCTCTCTTCATGTTATTAGTCTTACTTGGAGCTATTCTAAATGGTTTATTTCCACTCTGGGATGGAAAATTTTGCTGATACACACTTCTGGTAGGAAGGCTCATCCTATAGGTCTTACCAGGGTTCTTAAATCTCGAGGGTTTGAACACCTTCTTCTTGAATCCCAAATTGTTTTTCTTCTTCTAGTCTTCATGGGGTTCTATCTTACTCTTAAATTGCCCATAGAAATACCTTGCTTTTCGAATTGTATCTTCTAAGGTCTTTGGATCATCAAACTCAATTCTATCCCAGTAGGACTAAGGTAATCCACTAATAAATTGTTGCATCTTTACCTTTTCATCCTTTATGTAGGGCACATACCTCATCAACTCGAGAAAATTGTTGATATACTCATCTATGGTGAGTTGTCCCAGCTTGAGTTCATAGAACTCCTTGGTCTTTCCATCAAAGTACTTTTCTAACATGTACTTCTTCTTGAAGTATTTATAAAATTGTTTCCATGAAAAGTCCTTCTCATGGATTCCTTTCACATTCCTTAGTTCCTCCCACCAAATGTAAGCTTTCCCATTCGGGTTGAAAATTGCTATCTGAGCCTTTAAGTTTTCAGAGTAGTCATGGACTCTGTAGTACTTCTTCAAGCCGAGTAGCCAAACTTCTTCTTCTTCCTCCTTCTTAATCTCTCCATTGAAGGTGGGTGGTTTATCTTTCTTGAATTCTTCAGAGTCACGACTCTAGGAATGTTTCCTCTTCTTTCCTCTCGTCTGAGAATGGGAACTAGTTTTTCCACTAGAATATTCCTTGGAGTTGCCAGTTTCCTCTCCAGAGGAATTTTCCATTTAATTTCTCTTGGCTCCATGTTGGTCCTTCTTTGAGGTGTTCCTCATGGTGTGGCCACTTTCAGGACCATGCCTCTATATCTTAGGTGGGCTTGGAGTTTTCCTAGAATAATACCTTTCCACGTGACTGGTAGTTGGACCATGTTGTAGTTGCCTTTGTATATCTGATAGAATTTGTAGTAGGACTGCATTAATTTCAGTATTCTTTTCCTCCTCCTTGATCAACCATTCATTGTCAGCCGTATAACTCTATAAATATTCCATGAGGATTCTTATAGTTTCATCCAAATCTGCAGGGGTTTCCACCACCCTCCTTTCATCAGATTCTTCCTCTTTGTTGTGGGAGCTCTCCCCCAACTCCTGATGTGTCACCATCCTTTACGTTGTAGTTCTCTTGTTGTTCACTGAATTCCTGAGTGCTGATAAAACATTTTCTGTTAGTTACTAATCTACCAGTTCATGAACAATACATATCATTCCAAGGTGAAGCCAGTTTTTTATTTGGGAACATTAGCAACCTACAGTGCAGACTTCCAAAAAATCTAAAAATAGTAGAAGGTTTTGTTCCTCTCTTCTGTAGAGGTTCATACAAGTTTCTTATAGAAGGGGATAAGGTAGGATGTTACCCCACAAGTTATCTAGTAATGTCCTTATGTGACTCATGCATGAGCCCAAGAAGGACAAGTGCTGTTTCCATGATTTGATACCAATTTGTAACACACCCAACCCCTAAATACCCTTTCTATGGACGGGGCATCAAATGTTTGTTCTTCCTAACTATCTCAAATCCTAGTTATGGGATCTTCGGTGGTTACTGCTCGCCATGAGTTGTCTAATGGTCACCATCGCACTAAAATCTGAGCTTCAGTTTGTAAGTTATGGCCTCCCAAAGTTACCTGGGGAATTGTTAATTGGGGTCTTTGGCATTCAACGCTGATCATACCTTTTTCCTAATCCCCGAAGTCTCAAAATATTTCCACGTGGCCCTAGACATTCAACGATTGATGTTCAATATTTTACACTGAATGTACCTTTCTTTCGATGTTTCAGCGATCAACGATTGTCGTTGA
Source organism: Picea engelmannii (assembly GCA_009831015.1). Lineage (NCBI taxonomy): Eukaryota > Viridiplantae > Streptophyta > Pinopsida > Pinales > Pinaceae > Picea > Picea engelmannii. The sequence goes on along the minus strand of ML780768.1, from coordinate 844,088 downwards.
AAGTTCAACATTAGGCGATCGACGATATTCCTTGAACATACCTTTTACCATACTATGCCAAAAACTCCTGAAATCCCAAAATCTCACCACATGGCCTTGGCCCTTCAACGACTGATGTTTGACGTTTTATGTTGGATGTTCTTATATTGTACCACGCCCCAAATATTTCAAACTCCCGAAGTTATCCAAACTCTTGGAGTCTCGAACACGTCATCAACCACGTTGGCTAGGCGGGTATGAACCAAAGGATGACACACGATGAGTGGTAGGGGTGACACGTCAAAAGGGGGTGATGTTTGCCCTTGAACAAGTTTTGAGGATCCTTGGTCATGTTTGACCTATTTTTAGGACTTCGACATGCTGTCGAAGGTGAAGCAAAGATCATGGGATCTCGACCCTTTTTTAGGGCCTTTTTGGGTTTTGGGCTTATGTAATGGGTATGGGGATGTCGGCCCATGAGTTTACCCATGCTTACCCTATTTTGTAATGTATAAATAGAAGCTAGGTGATGTAAGTAAATAGTAGACGTGCTGCTAAGTGATAAAGGAAAGTAAAGGCTAGAGTGCTAAGTGCTAAGTGGTAATTTCTTTGTGCATACTATGGGAGGCTTGCAGAGCTAAGTGCAAGTCATTTGTAGTTCTTTGTGCATAGACTGTGCAATGCTCTGTGTTTAGATCTACTTGAGGAAGGAGGATCTAGCGAGCTACGCAGATCTCTTGTCCTCTGTGAGTGGATTTTGAGGCTTTGTGCATGTAAGAGGATTGAAAGAAGATAATAAAGAAGACAAAGAGTTGGTGGACATAGCCCTAGGGTGGGGGTGAACCATGTATATGTGTTGTGAATTCTTTGTGCTTTTTGGATGTTCTTTTTATTATGTGATTCAATTCTTAGTGCGATGTTAGATGATAGATGAATATTATATGATAGCTTAGTGCTGCATAATGTGAATGAATGCTAGATCTGATCTCTATTGGTATGCTTAGTGCTTGAATCTATTGGATCTTTGTGAATACTGCATGGATCTGTTGTCAAGGTTTAGCTGTGATGTAAACTAACGTTGAATATTAATGAATCATAAGTTCTAAGTTCTCTGTTAAGGTGTTACAATCACTGATCTATGTCCCATCTAAGGTTGCAGACATTGGAGTCCTACAACCACCCTTGCCTCTACCTCGATTGAGACTTCATCTACTTCGCAGGTGTTTTTGAAAGGGCCGATTGTTAGGGTTTTGTTAGTGATCCGGATTTATGTAGGAACACAATGAAATATAGAAATACACATAAACGCAGAGATGCAGCGGAAATAAGACTTCATTTCATTAATAACAAATGACTGAAATATGCTTACAAACAGAATGTAAATAAACTAGCGAAGGCGCTGGTAGCTTATCTCTGAGAAGAGATGTGGCTGCTACTCGCATCTGTGAGAAGATGATTACAATGAGGCTCTAGAGGCCTTTTAACAATATATGAGAATGCCAAAATTCATATACATCCAAAAACCTAACCCTAGGAGATGAAGCGCTAAAAGTCATGCGGGCCCCATTTGGGTAAGTTAGTACATCCACTTCCCGGGGTCGTAACTTTTGCATACGACCTCCGTTTTAGGCGTGTGATAGCTCGTTGGAAAGGTATCATCGAGGAGATTCATTTTGGGGGATCAATGATGCCTTCAGCTATCATTGATAACCTCGATCTCAAAAAACCTTCATTTAGGCCCTCAAAATGGCCCCGAAAGTTAAAACCTGCTAAAAATAGTAAATTGCCAAAATTGCCAAAAAACTATTTTGAGCCAGTCGGAAAAGGTGGGTGGCCACCGATATCCACCTGGATCAATCCTCCCTCCTTAGGAAGCAATGGTCCCCATTGCGTTGAGTTCCTCCATGAGATGAGGAAACTTCTGCTGAACTTGGTCCCTGGTAAGCCATTTGCCTTGGTGAAGGAGTTGGCCTGCTTTGACAACTCAATATAGCGGTATCCTTTGTTTTCGGGTGTGCTTGATCTGTGTATCCATGATTTGATTAGTTCTGGCTTGTTCCATGCAGTCTGGATTTAACTCTGTTGGTGTGAGTTGTTCTGCCATGTCAGATGTGTCTAGTAGAGGTGGAAAGTAGGGCCGAAGGCGGTCCACATTGAACACTGGGTGCAGACCAAGGAATGG
>ML780768.1:803737-820606 GCA_009831015.1 Picea engelmannii | reverse complement strand
TAACCCAGTTTCCAGCTAACACAGGAAAAGTATACAGTGAATAGGATGTTTTGGTTCTTTCCTTTCTGAGTAAGAACCCTGAGTCCAATCCTTGGCTAACACACTTGCGGAGGTAAGGAAACCTACAGAAGACAAGGTGTTGTAGTCCCTTCCTGTCTGAGAAGGGACACTTTAACCAAATCTCTGCTAGCACACTTGCAGGGATAAAGGAAATCTACAGGAGACAAGGTGTTGTAGTCCCTTCCTGTTTGAGCAGGGACACTTTAATCAAATCTCTGCTAGCACACTTGCAAGGATAAAGGAAATATACAGGAGACAAGGTGTTGTAGTCCCTTCCTGTCTGAATAGGGATACTTTAACCAAATCTCTGCTAGCACACTTGCAGCATTAAACGGATTCTACAGAGGGTAGGATGTCCCGATCCCTTTCTGTCTGAGCAGGAACCTTTAATCAATTCTCTGTAAGATCTTCACACAAGATCGCTGACAAAAAGAATCACAAATTCCATTCAATAACTAAGACAGAGTCAGTAGTGTTTCAACAAACCAGAATTCATTAAAACAGTGTTTCAGCAAACAACAGTCAAACGAAATATAAACAGAAATTAAACAATCACACTTCTAACTAAGGGGTGAATCTTGTGAAGAAGGTGGGCCCTCCCTTCTCACAAGATTCCCCTGAACGAAAAGCTACATGAGGATACTCAAAGCAGTTTTATATTCATCTGTTGAAATATCACATTACAAATTGGAGGTACAAAATGCGTCCCGCTTCTCTGAAGTTCTTCAATACATAAAAACTTGGATTCGTCGAATGGTGATTTCCCTTGAATTTAAAGGGAAAATTCCATCGATACAATCATTACAAGGCAGATCTGAATCCTATACTAAATCAGATCTTCTTTCTAAATTAGCATAGGGTGTCCTATTCTCACGCAACTGACTGCTAATGCAGGGGCTGGATGAGGCATTGCTGTTACAGCTGGTGTAACGGCTTCTTCACATAGCTGCTGATGCTGTTTCAGCATCGCAATTCACGACCTGTTCAGCCACGTGAATTGCGCTCTTGACTGTGTCAGCTTTGACTGCTAACTGTCAGGACTCGTGTTTCAGCATTGTGGTGGCCTCCTTTGTGTCTCAGCATCTGTACTTCTGAACTGAGTGACATCTCCGTGTTCAGCATCTGCATCCCCGAACTATGTATTTGCTCCGTGTTTTGGCTTATGCGTCCTCAGATTGTGTAGCAGCTCCGTGTTTCAGCATCTACATCTTCGGACTCTGTAGCAGCTTCCGTGTTTCAGCAGCGACTTTAGATAGTTCTGTGTTTCAACATCGGCGTTGAATACTATTATGCAAATATGGACACTTATGTGCTTCTAATCAATGGTTAGGTCCAGAAGTAATGTAAAGTATAATGCAAAACAGATTAAACATATAGTAATGAGAAAGGAAGTTGTATACCTTGGAGTGATCAGATGAAGTGATAATATGGGGCTAAATACAGTTGATCAAGGGTATAATAATGGAAAAAAGAATGGCAAAAAGGGTACATTGTGTGGTCCTAACAGTTTTCACATCTCTTCTCAGAGATAAGCTACCACCATTCTAATGAGTCTTTCACTTTGTATTTTATAGTCTCTGTACATTTATTTCATTAATAGAAATCATGTATTACTGTATATCTATGACTCTTGTTATTTCCGCTATATATTTTTTATATTGTTGTCTCTCTTTCAATATCTCTAAATATTTCTTTGTTATATCTCTGCTCTCATTTCATGTCGAACATAAATCCGGATCAGTGGTATCAGAGCAGGCTGCTCTTGATTGTTTTTCAATGCATGTCCCCGATGAGGTCCGAGTATAAAAAGTTGGGTCTCGAGCTTGTCTCTCTTGAGGAAAATATCTCTCGCACACCCAATAAACCCTCAATGGCAGAAGAAAATAAAAATGACGAAGCAAACTATCCTATCAGTCTGTTGCTCGAGCAAGCTCTCACGCGACAGAGGGACGAAATGATGGAGAATTTTTCCCACATCCTTCAATGCCTGTCGATAGAAACATGCACATATTCATCAAGAGGCCACTTTGGAAGCACCTCTCCTTTCAAGGTACAATTTAATTTTGATATCCCTGTATTTGAAGGATAGATAGATGCAAAATCCCTAGACAAATGGTTAAATCTGCTAGAAGGTTATTTCTCTGTTCACAAATTTTCCGACAGAGAAAAGATCACCTTCGCACTCCTTAAAGCTCTCCCTCATGTCAAACATTGGTGGGAAACTTACTGGGAGCAAAGATCCATATAGGAATCTGGAATATATGGGACCGAGCCCACTTGGTATTTTTTTGTGGATGCGGTAAAGGAACAATATTACCCTGTTGGCAACTATGAGGACCAATACATGAGATGTACCACACTGCGACAAGAAAGGGGCCAACTAGTTCAAGAGTTCACCAATACCTTCCATACCTTGTGTACCAAGCGGGGTATCAAGGACTCTGAATAACATTTGGTTTTAAAATACTGCGGGGCTCTACACAGATACATCCAAACTAAAATGGATTTTTTGGACATCTCATCACTCGGTTCTGCTTATCGATATGCTGTTAAAATCGAGAAAAAATTTAAGAACCAAAACAAACGGGAGTTCAGCTTTGAAAATCCACAACAACCAAGGTATGAAAAGGATAATCCTAACAAATATTCTCCCAAAAACCATTCCAAGCCATAGGAAAAGAAGGGTCACAGAAAGACAAAGAAGGACACCAAAAAATGGTGTGATTTCCACAAAATCCCCTGTCACAACATCGATGAATGTCACTTCAAATAGTCCTTGGTGGCCGAGATCAAAGACAAGGAGCTGAAACCTAATTCAAAATCTGATTTTGAAAATACTAGTAAAAGACAGATCATCGACGTAGGCCCCACTGCTATTGTCATGATCGCAACAATTCAATCAAAAGAACCAACAGATCCAGAAGAGGGGGATCACCTTTGTCAGTCATAGATGTGGGTGAAGGGGACCCCGCTGCATTTTATTATTGATAGCATAAGCTAGAAGAACCTCATCTCAGTAGAGGTCATCAAATAGTTGGGATTGTCGACAACACCACACCCACAGCCATACAACATCGAGTGGCTTTGCCAAGGAGGATATCTTCGTGTCAGCCAGTAGTTTCGATTTTCATATGGCATCCAACCCTTCAAGGATGAGGTATTATGTGATGTTTCCCCACTAGATGTTTGTGATGGTCTCTTGGGCCAACCATGTATGTGGAAGCGCCAGGCTATTTATGAGTCTCGACCCCGCATTATAATTTTTTGTCTGGGGGGTCATCTCTATAGAACACCAGAGGTAGTTTCGACTATTGTTCCACCTAAACAGTGCCACAAGGTAGTATATCATACCGCAAAATTCATCTTCTTTACAATCTATTCAAAAGGTGAACAAAAGGACATTGCAACCGCTACAGCCTCGCCCCAAGCACCTTCTATCCAACAGAAGTAGGTCGACAAGATTGCAACAAAGTGTAAATATTCCTTCTACACAAAGTCATCGCATGTAGCCAGACTGGTTAAAAAGGTCCAACCCTTTCAGCCACAGGTTTATGACAACCTTCAACAAACCAAGCAACTCGACGTCTCCAGCAAGGCAAGCAATTCACTAAGATTCAGATTCAACAATCACTTTCCCCTCTCCCCCAGGAACTCAATGCAACAGAGACCATTTCTTCATAAGGAGGGAGGATTGATCTTGGTGGATATTGGTGGCCAGCCACCTTCTCCAACTGGCTCAAAATAGTTTTCTAGCAATTTTGGTAATTTACTATTTTTAGCAGTTTTTCGGGTCCTGAACTTTCAGAGCCGTTTTGAGGCCCTAAACGATGTTTTTTGATAAAACAGGGAGCAAAATGGATCATAGATCAATGTTGCTAACCAAAAAGTTGTATTCCTCAGATAGATCTTTCCAACGAGTTATCGAGTGTCCCAAATAGAGATCGTATGCAAAAGTTACGCATGTGGGAAGTTGACGTATCAACTACCCTCATCGGGGCCCACAAACCTTTCGACTTTTCATCTTTTGGGGTTAGGGTTTTGGATTTTACTTATGTTGAAAAGGCCCTTATAGTCTCATTGTAATAATCATCTTCTCACGGATGTGATTAGCCATCACATCTCTTCTCAGAGATAAGCTGCCGCCATTCTAATGAGTCTTTCACTCTGTATTTTACAGTCTCTGTACATTTATTTCATTAATAGAAATCATGTATTACTGTATATCCGTGACTCTTGTTATTTTCTCTATATCTCTATTATATTTTTGTCTCTCTTGAAATATATCTATATATTTCTGTGTTATATCTCCACTCTCATTTCATTCCGAACATAAATCCGAATCAAGAGGAGATAAGAATTAGAATGGAAAGAGGAATACCGAGACAAAGCTCACTGGAAAAAAGGATAGAAAACTAAGTAAGAAGAGATCAAAGATCGAAAAGTTTATAGAAGGTTCTAGAGGGAACTTCGTAGAGTGAAAATTTGCAAAACTAAAACTTCGCTGGGATAGCAGAACATCACCACATGGTACTTTGCCATGGCGAAGCAATATAGTTGTTGGAAACAGTATAACCATTAGACCGTCGCCCCGAACGGTTAGAACGGCATTTATGGTCAGAAATCTCACCATAAAACCATTGGGACCACACTGTAATGGATACAACTGAATTAATGAAGGCTTCTCACCCATTGGAGAGATCCATTTCCTCGTTATCTACTTATTCTATTGAGCCTTGCACCGAGAAAATGTTTTCCACCCATGATTATCTGAGCCCGCAGATTAGTTGATTTCACACAGTGATCATTGAGCTATCACTATCCATCCCGTTGCATTGAGTAGTTACTCTTCAAACCAAGATATTCAACCATGAGCATGTATGTCTGAAGAACTTAGCATAGTCGAAGAATCTATGAAGGAGGTACTCATCAAGCTCAAGACTGAAAGAGTAATGTGTGAAATGGAAATGTCTGTAGGTGTACATGCATCATCGACAAGAGGAGTGCAAGCCTATCCATCGACTGCTCATAGATTTAGACCATCCCGAGTCATCACAGAAAAGAGAACCAAGCACAGAGATGACCTAGCAAATGCGAAGCTAATCCCAACTATCTTACTCGACTACATCCCGCCTCTGGCCGATGCGGTGAGTCGTGATAGTGTGTTGAGAGATTTTGATTACACAATGGTTACTGCGTACCTCCCGAAGTGGATACACGTAGTTAGAGCGCAGTAGGACAAGATCGCAATGTTGAAGTTCAATGAATTCAACCTAGGAGACGTCAAGAACCATAGTATGCTGACCCTGTATAAATACTTGACTAGGATGATGACGAAGAACTCGAAAATAATCCCCCAATCATGGATGATGAACCTTGCATAGTCCACCCTTTTGAATGTAATGAAAATCCCACACTTTGGAATGGACCAGGAGGTTAACGCTTGTGTTAAGATCCTGCTGTGATGTTACCATGGTGGCTACTTATGGCTAGACTGATGTATCATAGTCGATCCGATGCTGATCCATAAGATCACCAGATTAAGTATGCAAGGACCCGACCCGCAGGACTTTTATCCAGGGAAAGCTAGAGATCGCACATTAGCACAGAACATCAAGGATACCTATGAGGATGTTGAAAAGGGGATAGAAGGCTACAAGGTAGCTTCCATCCAGAATGGCACAATGCACCTAACATGCCAATTAATTGTAGGAAATCTAGTAAGGAAGAATATACGCATGCAGGTCACAGGGTTTGTCGTTGACCTTGCAGGGAAATGTGTGGAAGGCCTACATATGAACTGGGTGAAGTACCTAGTTAATCAGCTAAAATTAGACTTCTGCAAAGCATAGGATTAGGGCTATGACTTCCACTTTAGCTGGCTCCTGATCCTCATTGCGTTTATTTCATGGGAGATGCCGAAAGTTGAGAACTTCTTGGATATTGAGTTGTTCATGGTGCTTTTTGCGAATTTCACCACACTTTGGTACTCAAGTGACATGGGAAAACAGTGGCAGTCGAACGCAATTTTTCACACATATTATCTCCAACTGAAGAGGGCTATCAAAGATGAACCTCACATGACACCAAACACCCTGCAGTGGTTTTGACCCCTCATGAAGTTCCTCATAGATCAACACTTCATCTATATCACTGCGTGAACATATGAGCATAAGGAGGAGCTATAGTCATACTACAATCTCATAGAAGAGGACCTCGAGGAGATAACTAAGGACTAGTCAACAAAACTACTTATCCCCACTAATCCTGTAGATATGTTTGACTCCGAACTTGACAGCTCGGAGGCCACTCACAAAGAGCATGACATGCTTGGAACAAGAAAAAGGAAGAAGACAGAAGAGGTCTAGCAGCTGAGAAGTACATTAGATGAGACTGCTTCGAAATCACCTGGACGAGGAGGTGATGATGAAGTATACGAGACCAATGGAAAAGAAGATCAAAAAAATCAAGGTGAATTAACAGACAGACACCTTGAAGAAAAGAAAGGTTTCCCCTAAGAAACATACCTCACGAAAGAAGTCTAGAGCTAACAAAACCACGATGCGAACTATGCTCACAGTCGATGACTTCGAATTTATCATAGTAGCTATTGCAGATGCTTCGTAGGATGTCTTGTAGAAGCATAAAGCAAAGAACGAAGAAATGTATGACATAATTGAAGTTGAGCTCTGAGCGATACAATAGGCCCTGAAGTCCAGTTGCACAGTGTCCACCGCACCCTCGCTATCGGAAGAACAAGAGTTGGAAGATGAGCCAACACAACTCTGCTGACTAGATGATGCAACCAAAGCTCGCCTTCATTGTGCACATGAAGAAATAGAACAAGGCACCCAGACCTTGAAGTAAGTGCAAGAAGTAGTCATAGAAGAATATCGAGTTGCAGAGCAGGAGAAGGTTTCTCTCCAGACAAAGTTTGAAGAAGAGAAAGAACAGATTCAGCAAGACAAAGAACAATTACTCACAGAACAACTCGAAGTGAAAGAAATCAACAGAGCACTTCACTCTGTGACAGGCTTAGAGCCAAAGGCATAAGATCAAATCAAGTATCAAGTAGAGAAGCTCACAAAAGTTATCCATTATCTACAACAAAGAATAGCAGACTTAGAGATCTGCACAGTGCAAAGCACTCCGTAGGAAGTGTGAGATCAAAGAGAAGCAACTACTCGAAGCGTAGTTGAGAGGATCAGAGCATTATCCATGGAATATAAAAAGTTAAGTGATCACAATGCCCAGACTTATGAGAGACTCACTGAGAATCTAGAATTGAAGGCATTGGAGTCACAGCTCCAGGAGGTGAAGCGACAAGTAGAAGAAATACAGGCATAGTTGAAGCCCCTATCTATTGTTGAAAGGATGAAGCAATCCCAAGAGCAATGAACTACTCAACAAAAGGTCCACACTATTCAGGGAAAAGTCATGGAAGTGACTTAGAGACTCCAACCTATATAGGATGAGGCTTTCCAACTGTTCGCAAAGATCGAAGGCCAAAGAACAGAACTGAAGCAAGTCGTCACTACATCTAAATAACACTTAGAGGGACATGTCAACGAAGCTATTATCTAAGAGTTCGAAGAGCAGGAGGCCATGGAACATGAACAGGTTGAAGCAGCTTGAGCCACATTCAAGGATTTTGAGGTAGAGCTACCTAGAGCAAAGTGACTCGGGACGAGTCACAGGTGAGTGTTGGGGGTTGTTGGCCCTTGAACAAGTTTTGAGGATCCTTGGTCATGTTTGACCTATTTTTGGTACTTCGACAACTTGTTGAAGGTGGAGCGCAAGATGAAGAGGAGATCATGGGATCTCGACCCCTTTTTAGGGCCTTTTTGGGTTTTGGGGTTATGTAATAGGTATGGGGATGTCGACCCATGGGTTTACCCATGCTTAGGCCTATTTTGTAATGTATAAATAGAATCTAGGTGATGTAAGTAAAGAGTAGACATGGTGCTAAGTTCTAAAGGAAAGCAAAGGCCAAAGTGCTAAGTGCTAAGTTGTAATTTCTTTGTGCATACTATGTGAGGCTTGCAGATCTAAGTGCAAGTCATTTGTAGTGCTTTGTGCACAGAATGTGGAAGGCTTTGTGCCTAGATCTACTCGAGAAAGGATGATCTAGTGAGGTGTGTAGATCTCCTATCCTCTGTGGAGTGGATTTTGAGGATTTATGTATGTAAGAAGATTGAAAGAACCTAATAAAGAAGACGAAGAGTTCGTGGATGTAGCCCCAGGGTGGGGGTGAACCATGTATATCTTGTGTTGTGAATGCATTGTGCTTTTTGGATGTTCTTTTGCTTATGTGATTCAATGCTTAGTGCGATTTTAGGTGATAGATGAATCTGATATGATAGATTAGTGATGAATAATGTGAATGAATGCTAGATCTAATCTCTATTGGTATGATTAGTGATTGAATCTATGTGACTACTGCTCTAATATGTTGTTAGGGTTTAGTTACGCTATAAACTAAGGCTGAATATTAATGAATCATAATTGCTAAGTGCTCTATTAAGGTGTTACAATCATAGATCTATGTCCCAGCTAAGGTTACATACACTAGAGTCTTGCAGCCACCCCTGCCTCTACCTCGGGTGTTACTTCATCTGCTTCACAGGTGTTGTCGAAAGGGCCGGTATTTAGGGTTTTATTAGTGTGTTTTTGTAGAATTGAACCCTGGGTTGCCCTTGTGCCAATAGGTGACATGTTTCATTCTCTAACATTAATAAGGGGTATGTGAATCATCCATATCTGGGTGACACATGGCATGCATAATGTGGGTCCATGTCACCTTGAATGACATCAGGATTCCACATCATCTTAGACTCATAGCTGCCCAAACTTTTGATCTCATAGTCAGTAAGAGTCCACGTAGATCCATTAATCTATGAATCTCATTACTTTGCGACTTTAGGCTTCATATATTTCCAACTCCACTCATCGCATATCCCCAAAGAACCAAGTCTCCAGACTCTCTAATATGGCTCCAAGTGTCCTCATCCTACCAATGACCAAGATTCATTTCGACGTTCATGACTTCAGAGGTTTTCACACTTCGTAGACTCTTGGCCAGGTTTCTATGGAGTACGAAGTATCTAAACTATGGGATCTCTTTCCACATACCCACTCATCCAATGCTTTTAGTTCAATGGAAAACCATTGACAGTGAACAAGTAGGACCACGTGCCACTCCACGATGTGTTCCCGATCGGTTGGGTAATCAAGGGTGGTTTCTTTGATCGATGACAGAGAGGGATATCGAAGGATATGAAGATCGATGGTCCACGTCACTTCAACAGTTCGAAATTCAGGAGTTCAACATGTATCTTCTGGATTTCCCTACAGACCACGCTAGATCTATCGCCACATGTATCTAGCATACACGATCAGGATTTACTTTGGATTGTAGAGTCCCTGGGAAACTCATGTGTCCCTATATCGTTGAATGCCCAAACTTTTAGATAACCATTAATCTATGGACATGTGTCCCTCCATTCTCAATGATCAAAATTAAATCTGCAAATTTGACATTTGGGAGTTTCAGCGCTAGACCACTCCTATTCTCCCGAAGTAGAACTTCGCCGAAGAGCTTAACGCTTCCATTCCTAAGTCCAATCTAATGGCTGAGAGAGATCCATATTGAATCCTCAGATTGATGGCCCTCATCCATTCGTGACTCTAGCCTTCAACTATTTTCGAGGGTGTTGGAATCATAAGTCCTGAAGTCTTGAAGCCAAAGAGGGATAGCTCCTTCCAGACTAGTGTCGGGTTCCTAGACCTTGGTCATATGAGTACTTTGGAAATTCTTTGGCCAAGTACTAATCCTTCTTAGAAGAAAATGGGTTAAGGACTTGGGCATGAGCCCTTAGTCAGATTGGTGGATAGTCTAAAGGAAAAACTCCCTTCTCCCAAAGAGATGAACTTGACATTCCTGCTAAGGTGAGTTCAAAGGATTGAAAACACTTAGACATTTTAGTTACTCCTACCCAGAGTCTCCTGTGGATTCACATCCCATGACTCTCTAGTAGCTAAAATAAGATAATTCAAAGATCATATAATATAACCGTTTACAGAAACCAAAGACCATTTCTAATAAATGTTCAAATGTTGAAAGACTTAATCATAAATACAAACATTCCTTCATCACAACCAATATATATACACATAGTATGATAATACTTATTAGAAATGGAGAATGTGAAGCGACTACTGAAAGAGGTGCATGTTTCCTCCAAAGCATAGGCACAGTCACTCCTGAAGGATTTATTACTGACCATCCCCGAGTGAGACCATGATTCTATGAGAGAGATTCTTTCTCCTTGCTCCACAACAGTCAGGGATGAAGGTTACTCTCCTCCTCCCATGGGAACTTGGCAACCAGTTTTCTCTAATCCAAGCAAGGAGGTGTACATGAGTAGCTCCTCAGTCACTTGTTAGCCTTGTTTATTAGCTTGTATCCAAACCCTTTCCGTGGATTATTTCAGCCAAAATGAGCTTGCCTCTCAACTTTTCTCTCTATTCCAGAGTTGAAGTATGGTCACTTCTCTTCTAAGGAGACTGTTTTCTATACTCTGCTATCTTGCATATATTCTTTTGTCCCCGAATTACCTCCTTTATTTCATTCCTCAACAAGGTTGTGTGGGTCTGAATCTGAATTCATGGTCAGGCCTGGAAGCCTTACTGATGGGTACCCTACCCCATCTCCTCATTAACTCTTGAGGATGGCCTTCCAACTACAATCCTGTCTGGTAATTCATTTCTGGGTCAGAGGACTGTTGAGAAATTACACACAGTAGGTACTAGTCTGGTGAGGGTCATCTCAACCATCCTTGGTTTCCCCTTATCATCATTTTCATAGAATCCATGGTCTATCTTGGAAAACTTTTCCCCTTTCAGTAGTTGTGAAACACATATTCAATTTCTATTAATAACAAAAAATTTATACATTGACCCTTTTATACAAAGGTTCATCAAAACAAACATTCACACATGTTCAATCTGCCATAGTCTCTTGTCTAGTTATAGTTATATTTACAAACTGGGGGAAACAAGGGTATTACAATGGGGTTGAATGCTTACGACCCATGATGTATGACTCGAGCACCACACTGCTCAATTGCATGAAATCACAACTTACTGATTACAAGCTTAGGAAGGCCAATCATTTTTCTTTGGGAGTGTCCTATGCACTTTCTTCTTTGAGCGAGTTCCTATGATGAGACCGAGGACACACATACAAGGACACTTACGACCATGGACAACCATATGATTTATGATGAAGATTTATTTAGATGGTGGGAGTGACAAACTCCCTTTATAGAGGATTATCCTTATGCGGGCATCGACTTCACCAACAATCCCGATGTCATCATCCCTCCTGCGGATGAGCCACATGACATAGCTAATTGTCATTATATATATATATATATATATATATATATATATATAGAAATGTCACGGGTTCTAAATTTTTCTTAGATCCAAAATACTAACAAGTACTTTACTTTTATGTAGATAGAGCAGCCGTGAGGCTGACTAATGTCCTGTGAGATAGCCGACGAGGAATAGAGGAGATAGACCCCAATGATGATGCAACTAGGACCTTGGATAGTGTGGGCTGGAACTTTGAGGGCCTCACTCGCACTCGCAATGTGCCCATGGATACCATTGATGACCTCCCTGTAGGCATGCAACGTCATGTCATGGGGGTACCCAAGCCATGGGTATGACTGTTCCAACGTTTGGAAAACACCATCGTTTATTATGATAGAGTTCATTGGATTCAACCCTAAATAGATTATGTGCTCATAGAACAATTTTTATACTTATACGACATTGTATGATATTCGGGGTCTAGGGGCCCCACATTTGTACTTATGGACCTCATTTTGATATATATATATATATATATATATATTAATTTTTGTGTGTTAAATTTTTTTTTTACTTTATTTGAAAATGTGAAATATTTACATGTGAATGTGTGTGCTTACATTACTGGTGATGTAAATGCCAATATAAAACATAATTAGCGTAGGGATCAACTAGTTCATTATCTCTCCTAGGAACATGTTCATAAGTAATAAAATCAAATGAACACTCCAGAAGACGTACCCTAAGGAAAAACTATAACAACACATGATCACGTACTCGATACAGGCCATTTAACTATGAAACCAACAATTGTGAATCCATAAAAACGTGAAGGTGATTAATTCTAGAAGACAATGCATCTCGCAAAATCTCAATAACTACGATATACTCAACAACGTTCTTAGTAGTTTCCCCAAGATACACACCTCCAATAGAAACTAGCTGACTAGAAGAGGAATAAATCACCCAAGCAACATATGCTAAGAATTGAGTATGGAGACTAGCACCATTCGCAAATCCAAAGTAGATCAATGACTTCTCAGGCATATCTCACACAACATAAGCACACCATTTACTGACGCAACAAAAGGATGAAGATAATTCTTAACAATCTATGTACAAAATGAAAAATAATTACAAACGTGATAATGCTCAAGCCCTCGGGCTCAAGAATAGTACTTCTTGAGATAGAGCCCATTTATGGGCTCCGAAAATACATTACCTTCGTAATCCATGAGCTCGTAAGATCCATTTTCGAAAACCCATCGTACTACATAAGGGTCGTACCACATAAGTTTAAACTTTCCTTCCCCCAGGGAATCCTTGTCCTGGTCATAGACAAACACAAGGTCTCCCTCAGAGAAAACCCTAGGATGAACAAATTTATCGTACTGAGTCTTTACAAACTTCTTGTGCACTTCATTTGCTAAAGCTACATCTCGATGTTTCTCACCAATTTGTTCAAGATAAACTAGGTGCTCCTCGAGCTAAGTCATGTCATGAAGGAGCTCAACCATGATTTCAAGTGAAGGAACCTTGCATTCAATCAGAAAAACTACTTCCACTCCATGGATGAGTTGGAAAGGAGAGAAACCGATAGTAGTTTTGACTGAGGTCTGATAATCCCACAAGGCCAAATATAGCATCAAGTGCCAGTTTGTTCGATTTGCATTAACCATTCTTCTCAATATGTTTTTTAAAGATTTGTTCACGAATCCAACTTGACTGTTGGCCTGGGGATAGTAGGGAGACAAATTCTCTTTCCTAAATCCCAATTTCTATGCTAGCTCTAACACCATGTGTTTGTGAAAGTGATGACCATGGTCGGTGAAAATATCTCTAAGAACCCCAAACCCTGCTATGACCCGATTAAATATGAAGAGTACTGTAGTTTCCCCGTCATTAGAAAATGTTCTCATAACCTCGACCCACTTAGTAAAGTAGTCGATGACTACAATAATGTAACGATTCCCCCTAAACGAATCCTAGTGGAATGTCATAAAATATACCCCGCACTTGGTGAAGGGGATGACATTAATAACAGGGAACATGGGAGTTGCATGTGCGCACATTTTCTTAGTGAAAATTTGACACAGGTGACAGACTCAATACAATCTTTGAAGATCGTGGGCCAAAATTATCCTGCGCGTAATTTTTTTTGGGTTGTTTCCAACCTACATAGGTGACCACCACTTGCTCCACTATGGCATTCGTTCAACACAACCTCTGCTTCTTCAAAATTAAAACAACGACGAAGAATCAAGTCCACCCCATGCCGATACAATTTGTCAATGATGATGAGGTAGTTTTTATCCATGTGATGAACTCTTAGTCGCTCATCTCATGAATATTTTTGAGGAAAATTCAGAGTCTGGAGATATATAAGAATATCCCCATACAATGGGTTAGCCGAAGAGATGAGGAAAATATGCTCATCTGGAAACAAGTCTGTCATTTCTCTTTCCTCATTCTCAACTGGGAAATTCGACATTAAATTGACAAAGACCAAATACTTCTTATACTTTGCGGACACAAAGTCCAAATCAAACTCTTGAAGCACAATAATCCATTTGTTGTAATTCCTGACAATAATTTGCCTAGTGAACACGTATGAGAAAGGATTAATGGTCGTGATAATGATTGTCTTACATACAACAATATATTGTTAAAGTCATTGGGTAGCATGGAATGCTGCCAGTGTCATGTTTTTAATGTGTGAGTACTTGATTTCAGGACCTATCAATGCACGACTTAAATAATAGATGACGTACTCTTGCAGCCCATCATCTTCCTGAACAAGAACCATGCCAATAGATGATTCAAGGACTACCAAATACAAAAATAAATCACAATTGTAGTTGGGGGGAATCAACAAAGGATTCGAAACCAAATCTTTATTTAACATGTCAAACGAACGTTGTGTGGCTTCGTCCCAATAAAATGGGACCTCTTTATTTAAAATATGCATGAAACCTTTCGTGATGATGGCATAGTTTGACACGAATCAAAAAAGCAAATTTTCCTTTCCTTGCAGGCTCTGAAGTTGTCTAATCATACACTGGGGAGGAAACTAAATTATTTCCTCAACCTTTAAGGGGTCAACCATGATTCCCTTCATCAAAATGATGAATCCAAGAAGACAACCGAAGGTCACACAAAATATACAGTTGTGCGGATTCAATCGGATCCGATAGTAATGACATCATTCAAAATCTAAGTAGAGGTGTAAGAGCTATTGGGATCTTTTATGTGAATGATTTGTTAGATCATCTAAGTATTCCTCCACTATATGCTTCAATTCATGAAAAGAAAACATCATGTCCCACTAGAATGTAGAAACAATGTTCTTAATACCAAAGGGAATCTTCTTGTAAGTGAAGGTTCCCAAGGACATATAAAGGTTGTCTTGTGCTAGTCCTCTAGAAGAATCTCAATCTAGTTGTACTCGAAAAAACCATCCATAAACTAAAATATTTCTCTCCCTGCACACTCATCTAAGATCCGGTGGATGAATGGTGTTGCAAAGTTATCTTTGTGACAAGCCTTATTTAAATCCCGGAAATCCATGCAAGAATGAATTGTACCCTATTTTTTATCAATCGAGACTGGGTTGGAGACCCATTTCATCAAAGGAAAGGGGTAGATGAATCTCGCATTAAGAAACTTTTCTACCTCTACTTTGAGTGTTGACTCCTTGCTAGGGTTCATAGGTCTCAAATTTTTTCGAACCAGATTTGCGTTTTCATAGGCATGACACAGACTATCCATCTGTAAGTGTCTTACCTACATTTACATTGTCCTTCATGTCCATATTCCTCAACCAAATTCTTGTCCCATAAACACACCTTCAGGAATTCATGTATGCTTCATAAAATACACCCATCACATCTTTTGACATCAACCAGCCCATCAATGACAACTAACTCACCATCAATATCAGCCACATTCCTTCATGTCCATATTCCTCAACCAATTTTGGGTCCCATATTCACACCTTCGAGGCTTCATGTAGACTTCATCAAATGCACCCATCACATATACTGACATCAACCTCTCCATCAATGACAACTAAATCACCATCAATCTCAACCACACCTCTAGGGCTTCCGGACTTATCCAAGGGTTGACATCAATCTCTAAGGGTTGAAATCAATGACAATCAACTGTCCAATAATACCCCCCTTTGGAATTGATGGAAACACCAACATTGATGGAAACACTGGTGCTCCAACACTCATGCTCCCCTTGTGACCATTTATCCTCATCAGTGTTTCTCATTCTCCCCCTTTCAAATCAATAGAAAGGGGTCTCTCTCCTTGGGGTTGCTCCCCTTGTCATCATGCTTATGTTCTTTCTCTCTATTTCCATGCCTTAGTTCTTTCTCTTCACATGTTTCTCTCCTCATGTTTGTAAAGGCCATATTTCAATTAACATTTAAAACTTCTACCAAATGTACAATAATTTCTACAAGGTTTATAAAGAAGAATAATTCCAAATTTTCTTAACACTTACGCATGTAAAATTTTTCAATGAATAATAAATCTAATTAAACAATGGATAAATTGGAATTAAATACCTTAACTCTGATGCTAATGATCCTTCTTGTTGTCCTCAACTTGCTTCCTTCCCGCTTCTTTATAACACCACCCAAAACTGACCTCCCTGCCAACTAGTTAGCTCCTAGCCCTAGGATATCAACGGATATCCTAGCCCTCCGAGCCCAAAACCTCCAACAACTCTGGTCCACTTTGTTAATGCCACTCACAAAATTCCTCCCTCTGTCCAATACTCAGAGTTCTCCAAAATCCTTCTCCACTCCCCGTCGAATGATCCTCCCTCCAAACTCCTTTCCCCCCCTTATTCCTCCTTCACCGCCTTCCCTTCATTTACTCCCCTACCTAATATCTTATCCCATTATTAAATATCTTATCCATTCATTAATATGTTTCCATTTTTGGGAACATAACTTAAATTAATAATATATTTTATTATCCACCTTTATTTATTTACCATATTGATTAATGAGTTAATTATACTTAAATTAATCATAATCAAGAATAACTAATTAATAATGAATAATTATTTAATGTTATTTTAATAAATAAATATAGTTTAGCTAATCTTTTAGGATTACATTATTAAATTAATTATAATTAATAATAAAGGGTCGTTACATACACCCACCCTTAAGGAAACTTCGTCCCAAAGTTAAGGTATCTTATGGTACAAAGAACAAGAACATTGTTCACACATCCATAACAACTAACCGACACTATCAGTAAGTAAATCAAGAAAACTCATACATACTAGTGTATATGTACAAGAAATGTATGTGTAGCTAGTACATACAGTCTCGTGCATGTACTAATAATCAAAACTACCATCCTTTAGTAATTTATGTATATATTCAATCCAGTCAGCAAGACTAGT
>ML780768.1:786738-800720 GCA_009831015.1 Picea engelmannii | reverse complement strand
CATAAGGAAATCCGTGTTTTATTTCTCGTGAGGCGTTTGGGCGTTGGCATGTGGCATGCATTGTGTTTGCATGCATGACTCGTGTTTTACAAAGCCCTGAGTCCAACTGCGATGACAACATAACGTGTAAGGCATGAATGCACACAGATTCCAACAAATAACATCCAGATTGACAACAAAAGAGGAAAAATCAAAGCTTACCACTGCGCTAGGATAGTTTCCTGCCGATGCATTTCCTTACTCCTTGCACAATTCCTCAAGAGCAACACGAGCAGCTGCATGCTCTGCAATTTTAACGGTGCGGGAACAACTTGAAGGAGGAGAATCATATTTTTGTCCATTCACAATTACTGTTGCGTGTGGGATTGAATTAGGAGTCAAGACCTTCTTGGACAGTGGGGCTCTACCCCATCTCTTGTGCATGCTCCTTCCTAATAATGCAAATGAAAATGTGGCAGAAGTTGCAACAAGTGTGATTTCTCATTGCTGTGAAACCATCACGCAACAACATGCTTTGGACATCCTTGTAGATCTGCGGGGAAGCTCTTTAAAGAGAAGAGAGGCTTGGTTAGATGCTTTAAGAGCGCACGTAACGAAGAGACTTTACTCTGCTTACGAGATTTTACGGATTGTGTAAATGGCTGTGGAAACCATGCGCAGAGCGAGGCTGGGGATCGAAGGTTGCAATTTTTTTTTTTTAATTCACCGGACTGGGCTCTTAGGAAAAGCTGAATTTGAATTGCGGATTTTAGTAGTGATCAAGTCACAATGTCGCAGAAGCAAGTTGAGGAAGCTATCGTGATGAATTACAGCGAGATGGAAGTGGAAGGGAAGGAGCCATAGGGAGCACAGAACGATACTTCTGTGAAGGGAAACATTCGAAGATTGTTTTGGCATGGTGGATCTGTCTATGATTTTAAGATTAGAAAAAAAATATCTGTCTCAGGAGCATATAGTTGCTAGGTTTTCCTGAATTTTATTATATGGATTATAGAGTTTATGCTGAAAATCGGCTCAGCTAATGGCGCGGTGGGGCCGTAGTGTAACAGTTCGATATGTGGAGTAATGTCGGGCTTGACGCTTTGTGTTGAGCTTATGTGGTTTATATGGAGACTTGCGCTCGACATATGGAATCGGAATTTGGCGTAGTTCAATTTGTTTTGGAATGGGAAAGAGTTCGACTTGAAGTGGGCAAAACTCAGCAGCAGAAAGCATTTAAAACGAGGGGTTTTCTTTATTGAGATAGCAGGACCCCTGATTTGGTAATTATCAAAACCGACCTTGCTTAGTCTTTTTCTAAATCTGGCTGTAGTGACTTTTTTTTTTTTTATTAATTTCCCCATACCTGGCCCCCATGCGTTCGGCATTTGGTGTTGGGATTTGTGTTGTGTTTATAGTTTGTAGTAGATCGCAGAGTAGTAGGATTAGTAGGTCAGATTCCTACTAAGTTTTTGTTAAGTAGTCTAGCATAAGGTTGTCATAATTTATTATATTGAAAATGTACCTATTTTAGCAGCCACGCCTGACCTCTTTCGCCGATAGAGAACTACTTTCAAATCATTCTACTCGCCATTCTGGAAGATCGCTTCCACTTAGCTTGGGCCTCACAACAACCCATTTCACCAGGTAGCCACTCAGGATAGTCCTCGGCTCTCTTTCATATGACTCGTGTAGTGTTTGTTTTTTCCTTCAATTACTTATTATTTCCTAAAGATGGTTGCAGGTTGCAGCTTAGTTCTAATACCCAGTTGCTCCCATCAGATAGAAGCTTTTCAACCTCCAACAAAATATCCTTTAGTTCATTGTGCTGAAAACTGCAGTGCGAAGCAACACTTTAATGCTAATCTTAACTTATTAACCTATGCAAAGAAGTCAATCTGCACGCGTTAAGTAACATTTTATTATGGCCACTACAGGCCATTAACATCTGTTATTAAATCTACCAGGTAATATTGTTGGCTTGCTGCGAAATTGAGGTTTATCAGTCCTACCTCAGAGTGTCTGCACTTTTGTTACATGGTTTCCTTCCATAGACTATTTTTTTTTTAAAGAAGGAGTTGTTGGTACTGGCATTATCAAGTCGTTTGAAGTTTCTATTTTGATCTGAATTTTATAGAAACAATTTGTATTATATTTCGATATACATCACCAAGTTTATTATATAATAAAAAATGTAGAATTGTCTTTCTTAATGAAAATGGTGTTGCTATCGAGACCCACCAGTAAAATACCGGAGATATTATTTTCAACCTAACTTTATTGGAGGCAAATTAGAGAGGAGATAATAAAGATCCTATTGGATGTCTGTTAACAGTCACATATCTAGAAAGAGGTTATTTAGAATTTTCTAGTATGTGTCGCTATAAAATAAATTCACATTTTTATTTTTATTTCCAGTAAAGAAAGGAAGCAAATTGAAACTTATTTATAGCTTTACTTTGGTAAATTTATAATGCATTTTTTTAGCATATAGTCCTATTTTCCTATGTTTTACCTATTTTTTTCTTAATATTCTTTTTACGGTCTAATGCCATTTCTCATGTTTTGTTTGCAGGAGTTAAGCGTGGCTGGAGTTTTTCTCCAAAAGAATGTACAAATAAAAACTAAATGTACAAATAAAACTACCCCTTATTTAGGTCCTCGGTTCCAGATTTGAACCAGGGCTCTGATACCAAATGTAAAGGCCAGATTTCAATTAACATTTAAAAAATTCTACCAAATGTACAGTAATTTCTGCAAGGTTTATAAAGAAGAATAATTCCAAATTTTCTTAACACTTACGCATGTAAAATTTTTCAATGAATAATAAATCTAATTAAACAATGGATAAATTGGAATTAAATACCTTAACTCTGATGCTAATGATCCTTCCTGTTGTCCTCAACTTGCTTCCTTCCCGCTTCTTTAGAACACCACCCAAAACCGACCTCTCTGCCGACTAGTTAGCTCCTAGCCCTAGGATATCAACGGATATCCTAGCCCTCCGATCCAAAAACCTCTATCAACTTTGGTCCACTTTGTCAATGCCACTCACAAAATTCCTCCCTCTGTCCAATACTCAGAGCTCTCCAAAATCCTTCTCCACTCCCCGTCGAATGATCCTCCCTCCAAAATCCTTTTCCCCCCTTATTTCTCCTTCACCGCCTTCCCTTCATTTACTCCCCTACCTAATATCTTATCCCATTATTAAATATATTATCCATTCATTAAATATCTTATCCATTCATTAATATGTTATCCATTCATTAATATGTTTCCATTTTCGGGAACGTAACTTAAATTAATAATATATTTTATTATCCACCTTTATTTATTTACCATATTGATTAATGAGTTAATTATACTTAAATTAATCATAATCAAGAATAACTAATTAATAACCAATAATTAGTTAATGTTATTTTAATAAATAAATATAGTTTAGCTAATCTTTTAGGATTACATGATTAAATTAATTATAATTAATAATCAAGGGTCGTTACAATGTTCCTCTTCTCTTGTGTCTTCCCCTCAAAGTATACCTTCTCTGATTTCATGCACTTGAATCTTACTCTCCTGATATTTGTCTTTCTCTTCCTATAACATCATGAGAAAAAGGATAACTCTCCTTTGTTCTCTCTCCCCCCCTGTATGCAAGCCTATGTTTTTCTCTTCATGGTGCTTCCTTGTGTAAAAATCTGATGTATATGAGAAGCATTCAAAAAGATTCTTTATTTGTTTTCTTCAAATATTTTTCATCTCTCCCTCTATCTACATGTTTTTAATCTTCCTTTTTTAGTCTCTTGATGATTTCTCCCTTGAATTCTCTACAAGATGATGTGTAGATCAATGTAGGGATACCTATAAATGTTTCCTTTCCTCTCTTCAAGTGCTTGTTAATTGTCCATTGGTGTTTCCTCTTGTAACTCTTTGAAATATATAAAAGTAATTCATTAGTTGATTTCTTCCTTCACTTGTCATGTTCACTTGACCATACTGTTCAATGATTTTCTTAGATGATAATTTAGCTTCTGCTAAAAATTTCTCTTTTTCTATTCTATTGTGCCTTTCATTGCTTTCCTTTTTGTGACCAACTGATTCCACTGATTCCAATTGCAAATACACTACTATTCATCTTGTCTGACCCATGTTATCTATACCTTCTAAGTATCCATCTCTGTCCATAACTGTTATGCGTCTTCTTGGACCCATGTTTTTTGTACCTATTGTTATCGGGCTAATTGTTAAGTGCGAACACAAATCAATCCCCCTAGATCCAACTGGATCTATAACAAAAAAAGACAGGACATGACGATTTCCCTAAGTTACAATCATTGAATTTACTACCAAAGAAGGAATGTATGAAATACCTTTATATATCACTTCCTTATATCTTTGTTGTCCCTTCTTCACTCTGACGCTCTTGTGAGACCAAATCTGTGATGACACAAACCAACCAAAGTGAAAGAAACAATAGTAGATTCAATGAAAAACTAAACATGTGATCAAGGAGTCATGTAATAAAATTCTAATGATTTTATGAGAAATAAACATGCCACTATATTATATAATGGGGAAGAAAGATACAACTAGATGCCTTGATTTCGTTAGGTTCCTTCCAACAGTTCCTTGCTTCCCACACACTTCTTGCTCAAAGGATTCTGAGACCATAGATCTGATAGCTATTCTCAATCTATCTTGGCAAAGCAAAGCTCAAGGCCACTTTAACCAAGCTAACAATCTCAAGCCAAAACAACTAAGCTTAATTCAACTCAATTCAACTCAATCCAACTTAATTCAACTAAATTTCTCCATGAGAGCTCCTCTCCTTTTATACGCTGAAGAGGATAAGGTGAGGAGGTTAGGATGATCCCACCAAATTATGAAAGAGAGTAAGATCCAAACCGTTCAGAGGCCACCTCACCATAGAAGATTCTCCTTCTAGAAGCATCGAGAAGATGCTCATTTTTCCCACGTACGAAGGCCACCACACCCTTGCTATAGAGAAACCTATGGAAACTCCACAGCCTAGCTATGGTGCAACTTGCAGAAATCATGCATTTCCGCACCCTATGTATAGAGAATCCTGTGGAAATTAGGCATTTCTGCACCCTATGTATAGAGAAGCCTGTGAAAATCCTCTTTAATAGGTTTTTTACAAAGGAAAATACAACTTCTTCTCTCAGGGAAAGTTCTTCTCCCTTCATTTTTCAGGAATTTAGGCCACTGACCCCTCTAAAGGCAACATATAGGTTTACATCATTAACGGTCATAGGTATGATGAAAATAATGTGTAACAGAGATCCCCCCAAAGTATGAAGTTATAACATAGTGATACATGAAATACTTTTTCGAGTGTGTGTAGGGAACAAGGAACACATCGGTCGAAAACTTGCCAACAAACAAGGAAATACAACACAATAATATATCATCACTGAGGTTGGCATTCCCATACTCAAAATACAAATGACTCAAAGAATAAATGCCGACACACAAAGATCCATGCCAAGTAAGACAGGTCATGGCCACCAAACATACACCATGGATCCATGCCATTATGACTCAAATATGAACATAGACACCAAAAACACACTGTGGATCCATGTGTTAAATCTGTCAGAAAATATTCAAGGTCTTCATCTCCACCACTCTATACTACGAATATAACCATGCAAATACATGTGTTGAAGTCGAACATGGTAGAAACCACTTGATTACCGGTCATTAGTGTATACAGTTAA
Organism: Picea engelmannii; assembly: GCA_009831015.1. Taxonomy (NCBI): domain Eukaryota; kingdom Viridiplantae; phylum Streptophyta; class Pinopsida; order Pinales; family Pinaceae; genus Picea; species Picea engelmannii. The sequence goes on along the minus strand of ML780768.1, from coordinate 795,000 downwards.
CAAGTGCGAGGGAAATCACCATTAATGTCAATGACTCCCAAGGTACTCTAGTACAATCCAATGAATGTGAATTAATGAGATGAAGTAGAACACTTGGCGGAGTCTCCCGATTAGTGGTCAATAATGAAAAAGCACTATCGAAAGTGAGGAAACATGCCATTGAGGCATGCAAGTTCCAAGGTACCAATTATTTTCTAAGTCTAATTCCTGGATCATGAGCTGAATTCGACAGGAAATGACTCGTCACAGGAGGGCCTTAATGTATCCCCCATCAATGACATGAAACAGGTAACAAGATTTGATGTAGATCAGAGTAACAAGTGGTTTAGGACTGACTCATGGATGGCTGGCACAATAGAAGGCTTAAGGACTGTAGAAATGGATGATGCAATATAAGGCTTTCCGGGTTGAACTTTTGTTTGAACATATTGACGACACAAAAATTGTCTTGGAAACATTGACTCAACAATAGGGATCAAATAACAATTTGTAATCTTATAAAGGAGTATGATCAAGAGACAAGCGTATTTTCCAACCTAGACACAAAGCAGGTGAAAGGGTGTCATGTTCAAAAGTGACTCTTCCATAGAAAATAGGTTTAGATACATTTCTTTCCCAGTTTCCCCCCCACCATTTTGGCGAGTACCTCTTTATTTTTACACAAGATTGAGGAAGATAACATATTCTTGTAGATGTAAGCTTATCCTTCAGATGATTCCCTTAGAGTATGTTTAACGAACCCTAGGAATGAGTGGTTCGGTCCCATATGAGCCTTTCAATGTTTGTTTTACGAGTTCAAAGAAAGAAAACTCAAGGGTTTTTCATGTTTAGAGGGTCTGAATTTTTTTTAAAGAGAACTCTGTCAGTTCCTTTTTTGTAAGTTAGTCTAAAGAGACCAAAAAAGAGATAAACTATCACTCAACATACGTGCTTTCTAATACTTTAATGAGTGTGAAAAGAACGATATCGCTCGACAATATTTTCATGTTTAGAGAGTCTGGAAAGAGCTTAAAGGAGACTCTAGGGGGTTCCTTTTTCGTATAACCTTTACAAATTCAAAAAAGTGATAAAAGTATGCTCGGTAACATTCTCACGTATTTACGAGCACGAGAAAGAATGAAGACTAAGCTCGGTAACTTATTCTTATGTATTTACGAGCATGAGAAAGAACAAAGACTAAGCTTGTGATTGTTTTCATTTTTACGGAAGCTTTAAAACAAAACAAAACTATGCTTGGGATATATTTTATTTTTACACAAGATTAAAAACTAAACGAAACTATTCTTTAACCTTGTTCAATTTTTACACAAGCTTGAACCAGAGGAAACTATGCTTGAGTTAGGTGGCTTCATTTTTTACACAAGCTTGAACCATAGAAAACTATGCTTGGAACTTCCTAATGCATAACACATGGATGGTTTGTATTTAGACCACAACTTAAGAAGATAGCGAAGCAACTTCAACATGAAGTCCAGAGGCTGAAAGCATTACCCCCCAAGATTCGATTCGTCCAATGAAATAGGAGGATGAAAAGAAGCTTCAAATACTATACGTAACAAAGTACTTGACTTAATCGAAGAGGGGGGAAATCCATTTCATTTTTTTAATGAGCTTGCCACATAGAAAAAAAACTATGCTCGGGAATCTAGGTTCAATCCCTAGACCTCTATTTCATTTTTAAACAAGCTTGACATAGAAATAGGAACTATGCTCGTAACCTCTGTTTCATTTTTTAACAAGGTTTACACAAAGACGTGAAAACTATCCTCACAATTGGTTTCATTTTTTAATGATCTTGAAAGCAGAAAACCATGCTCAAAGATGGTTTCATTTTTTAATGAGCTTGAAATTAGAAAACCATGCTCAAGGTTGGTTTCATTTTTTAATGAGATTGAAATTAGAAAACCATGCTCAAAGAATATTCTTGATCATGGCTTCCAAGAGGAAAATGCTCCGGGAGGACACCAGGTCAAGGGATAAAACTTGGTCATGGGTTCCAAGACATATTCACTGGACGAAAGATACACACTCTGGAAGAACACCATGCCGAGGGTCGCGAGAGTGTTAAGGAGATCATGCTCTAAAAATCCCATTGAAGAGATCACCATGTCAACTACTGGATCTAAGTCATAAGAGACTAAGATTACAGTGAGAGACTCATCTGCATCGACAACCGAAGGCATCGGAGACAATTCCACATAATTGACCTGTGGTCGGGGCGATACCATATGCATATAAGAACCATTTAGGGAGGTCATCCAATCAGGAATGATAAACGCAAGTTCATCAATAGTCACAATTCTTCCATCGTGAGGGAACAATATCACACGAAACAAAGTGGATACAACAGCTTTCATGGCATAGACATAATCTTGCCCAAGGAGTAAAGTGAAATCCAAGGGGTCTTGGACTACTATAACATCAATAAAGATAGTTTTCCCACCCAAAGTTATACGAAACTGAGGAAGGGTCCCTAAAGATTGACCAGTTCTTCTATTAAAAACTAACAGATTCTACGTAGTTGGCGCAAGTTGAGGACAACCCAAAGCTTGCAAAGAAATAGAGGACAAAATACTAATGGATGCACCTTCATCTATCAGTGTCTGAGTAATGTCTCGACCACAAACCTGCACCATAATCTAGAAAGGAATGTGAGAGGGAAGGTGAGGTATAATTAGCACACCCCAATTAAAAAGGATGGCCTCATTACTTGGAGGAGGTTCCACAGGAGAAGGAGGAATTCCGCCCAGCACGGTAGTGTCTGTATCAATAAAAAATATGAGCATCATCAGGTTTACTCTCTAGTGGGAGAGTAGGATCGATTAACGACGAGATCATATTGACCACTTGGGTTTCATTCTCTAAGGGGAGAATGGGATCGACGAGTGGAAAGGGATCGATCGATTGGGTTTCTCTCTCTAATGGGAGAGTGGGATCGATCGAGGATGGGATCTGATCGACAACTTGGTCAACTGGTTCAACTAACGACGTGACCAGATAGACAACTTGATCAACCAGACTAACCGACAAAGGGACCATATTGATCATTCCATCAACTATAGGTGGGTCGAGAGTTAGCTTGTGATAAGCAGCTGGAAGTTGAGGCTGTGAAATAGTCATGTCTTCTAGTAATTTCAAGTCTTAGTCCATACAAGGGAAAAGGTGAGTTAGATGACTCCCTTTGCATAACATACACAAAAACTTGACTCTACTTTTCTTCTTCCCAACGGTATCTTGACTAGTTAATGGGAGATCATCAACATGTTGTTCAGAGGCTGACAACATGGGTTGGTGAGGGTGTGTAGACCATGCTTCTATAACCTTGGATAGACCAGGGAAATCATTAAGAAGATGGATACCCATACAAAGCCTACAAGGGTAATTGGTCTTATGGGTTGTTTGGGTGATCTTGACACCATCAACACTCCCAAAATGATTAATAATAACTGGTTGTTTTCCAACATGTTTGATAGTGGTTGGAAGTTTGGACCCTTGCTTATTTTTCTTCTTATTCTTCTTATTCTTATTCTTATCCACTGAGCTACTAGCTTTAGAGTTTCCACTTGGTAAAGAAGATGAAATGGAATAAGACATTGCAAGTAAAGAAGGCAAAGAAGATCTTACTGGTGAAGAAGGTGAAGGATAAACATGAGGTTGATTCTCTTGGGGGAAAGTACTTACAACTGAAGCACTAAATCCATTCAGGATTACCAACAACTAAGCTTAATCCAACTCAATTCAACTAACGTTCTCCATGAGAGCTCCTATCCTTTTATAAGATGAAGAGGATAAGGTGAGGAGGTTAGGATGATCCCAATAAATCATGAAAGCAAGTAATATCCAAACCATTCGGAGGCCACCTCACCATAGAATCTTATCCTTCTAGAAGCATCGAGAAGATGCTCGCTTTTCCCACGTACGAAGGCCGCTGCACCCAAACGATAGAGAAACATGCGGAAACTCCGCAGCCTAGATATGGTGTAGCCTGTGGAAATTAGGCGTTTCCACACTCTATGCATAGATCATCCTACAAAAATCCTCTTTAATAGGGTTTTTACAAAGGAAAATACAACTTCTTCTCTCAGGGAAAGTTCTTCTCCCTTCTTTCTTTAGGAATTTAGGCCACTGACCCCTCTGAAGGAAACATATAGGTTTACATCATTAACGGTCATAGGGATGATGAAAATATAGTGTAACATATGCTAAGTATCCATGTATATCCATATGTCACAAACTATCCATACCTTTTCTACTAAACTGTCCACAATGTTGAGCCATCTATCACTGTACTATCATGGATGCAATTGATCATCAACTATTCATGTTTCTTTAAAATGAATCAAATGTGTCCATTGGTCTTCTCTATCTATAAATCAAACTCTGCATGTCTAGAATAACCTATATTGAAGATATCCCTTCCTGAATATATACATGGAATACAATCATAAAATTTTTCCTGTGTAATTGACAACTCTACTTCTCAACTGATCAATATTTTCATTATGTACTCCTGCTATATGAATACTTTGTCTCTGCAAATACTTCAACTTGCTCGAATGATGGTTCTTTAATTTGTAGTAGCTACTACATCAAATCCCCTTGTTCAATATTCATGTTCACTAGGAGTATCCAACCAAGTGGCTTAGAAAAATACCCGCTATGATGCAGAGTAATATTCCTCTTCATCTATAGACTCATCATCTTTCCGAACTCTAACTTCTTCCTTTCTTCCCATGGATTCATTATGATCTTGCACTATAATTCCTGAGAGTACAATCTCTTGGGCATGTCCTTTATTTACCTGCTCTTCTTTTCCTTCTCGTACTACTGTAAATCCTGTGATCTTTGGCACCTGTTCTTTATTCATATGTTCTGCTTGTTTTCTATTTCTTCTCCATGTTGGAATATTGGTTGTTGTCATTGATGCCAACCCTAGTCATGGATTTTGGACTGCAAGATTGATAAAGGTATTTGGAAATGAAAGAAATGCACATGCATATACAACACCCATGAACGGATAGTATACATCATGTTGTTTCCGGTGGTATGTGGCACATCATGTGGATCCTCATGGTTGAGGAGAAATGAATTTTTGAATATGACAAAGTGAATTGAAGAAGGAAGTACATGTAGTCCCTGAAGATAATTAAAGAAAAGAATTACAAAATAAGAAAGTGTCAGGTCGACCCTAATGTTAAACTGAAGTGACATAGATGGTATAATAAACATCATTATACATTCATTTTTATACAAGTTGAATTTTGAGGAAATAAGAAGTAAAGAAGGCTGGATTTCAAGGGAGGATAATGTCTTTTGGTAATGTGTTCTAAGGTATGTTATTTTCAGGTCATCTTACCATTTTTGCTATAATTTTTTTTCTATAACAATTCAGATGGTGAAATCTCTATTGTATTGAGAATACATATCAAGGTACCTATGGTAAAAATTTCATATTTTGATTCGCTATAATTATGGAGATACACTCTGTGGAAGATAGGGTTTGTGACCAGTCCTAAAGATAGTCAATAAACAGGTGTTCCGGGTAAAACAGTCATAACTTCTTCATCGAGAATTTAAATGATGTGGGAAAAATTTCATTGGAAAGAGTACGGACTTTAGTGTTGTTTGTGCCATGTTTAGAATCGGATGTTAAATATTGAGTGCGGGGCATTCTGTACAGGTTCGGTCTCCTGAATAGACCAGAATTGAATAAAGTCTACCATTCTTTCTATAACTTCTTTTTGGGGAGGATTCAAGGAGTGAAACTTGGGGGAGTTTCAGAGAATACATTGAGTAATATTATATACAGGATCAGAGTACTCTAAGAATTGAAGAATTGCATAAATTGAATAAGTCTCAGGAAGCATTATCAGCTTCTATGTGATCATTGGTTGATGGTGATGATTTAATGTAAAGTTTTATTATCTCTCATATATTCTTGGGTGGAAGGAAGGGGCAAGGATGGAGAGTTCAACTCTCTCTTGATATTGGATGATTGTATCTTCCTCTTGGAGGTTTATCCCTCCCTTTACATTTGGAAGCTGTAGCTACCTTTGGAAGTCATTACTTCCCTTGAACAATAACTATTGATTATTTCTCATATATTGTTCATGATGTATTGTGGTGTATTGGTGTAACTCTTATACTATTGTTCATTGCTCATTGGATATAGTTGAATAGTTTAAGTATAAGTTGAAAAGGGTTTTAAATTGTACTTGATACTGATTCACCCTCCTCCCAGCATCAACAATTGGTATCAGAGCGGGTTACCTTTAGTACAGTTTAACCATTGGAAGGAAGATCCTAAGAAGAAATGGAAGACAAAATTCCAAATGGGATTCCACCATTTGATGGAAGCAATTTTGAATACTGGAGTAATAGAATGGAAACTTACTTGAAATCTCTTGGGGGAGATGTTTGGTTCTCAGTTTCTTTAGGATATAATGCTTTGAAGAAACCAAAGACTGTAGCTCAGAAGGAAGAAGAAAGGAACAAGAAATTTGCAATAGATACCATCCTGGATGGATTGACAGATTCAGTGAAATCCAAGGTGGGATCATGTGCATCATCAAAAGAGATTTGAGACAAGCTACAAGACCTTTATGTAAGGGAAGACACATAAGAAGAAGAAGAAGAAGAAGAGGAAGTTGAAGCAAATTACAACATCTCAGATTTCAAAAAAGAAAATAGAGGTCAATTCTTTTTCTTTAATTGTGAAGAGGTAGGTCATGTTGAATTTGAATTTCCTCATCCAAGGATTGAAAGAAATGACGCTGAAGAAGAAAATTCCAATGAAGAAGAAGAAAATCATGAAGAAAAAATTATTCAACAAGAAAATGAGAATCTTAAAAAAATGAAGCATGTTGAGATTGAAAATAGAAAGCTCAAAGACATGCAAAGAAAACTAAGAAGTGAATTGGGTAGTTGTGAAAAGACAGTTGTAATCTTGAAGAAACAATTAGAAGACTTTGAGAAACTAAGAGAAGAAACCATTTCCTTGAAAACTCTACTCGAAGAAGAAAGACGAATAGGAGAATTAAGGAATGTCCAAATGAAGAAGAATGAAGAAGATTGTGAGAAACTTGAACAAGAAGTTATCTCATTGAGGAAGATCTTAAGAAACTCTCAAGTGACAAAAGACTTAACACATATTAGATGCATGGGTGAAACCTCATAGAAATAAGATGCAAATACCAACAAGAAGGTTGAAGAAAGAGCTACACAGACAATTGATGAGAAGTGGACCAGGATACCAGAAATAAGGAATGATTACAAAAGATATGAATATCCAAGAAAACCTCCTACCTTCAGGAATCAGAGAATCTTCAATCAGTATGAAGGAAACTACAGAAGAATAGATCATGAATCCATATGGACTACATCACAAAGAAGCCCACTTATTCCAAGGTATAAAAATTTCTTTCTTGGTCATTGTTATACTTGAAATGTTTTTGGACATAAGGTAATTAATTGCAGAATCAATGAAAGGAAAACATACACAAGAAACATGAATGGTGTAAATATAAGATGTGGAAATAATCATGGATTTGTCAACATAACTTATAATTCATTTTCCCCATTGATGGACAAAAATATTGCATGCTACAAATGTAATTATCTTTGTCACAAAGCATGAGATTACAGATATATGAATGAATATGTCCCTATGCCAACCACAGTATGGAGAAGGAAAGAGATTCCAAACAATTAATATTGTCGAATAGTATTGATCGCTAAAGAATGTAAAGAAGAATATGAATGGTACATAGACAATGGATGTTCTTCACACATGACCGGGGATCAAGACAAATTCATCAGCTTGAAGAGAAAGGTTGGAAATGTTGCATTTGGAGATGACTCATCTACCAAAATACTTGGAGAAGGTAGTAGAGCTTTTAAGAAAAAATGTAAAAGAAAAGAATGTTCTATTGGTTGAAGACTTGAATCATAATCTACTCAGCATTAGTAAAGTGTGTGATCAAGGATACACTCTTAGGTTTGATTCCAAAAAATGTAAAATCAGAGAAAATAACTCAGGAAGATTGGTTGCAACTGCAATAAGAAGACCAAACAACATATACATCCTAGACATGAAGAAGAGAGAGAAGATAGAATCCATACAAAAGGATTCTAAGGAAGAAAAAGTCCCAAAGACCAAAAATAAGGATGAAGTATTATTGAGTGCCACATGTTCAGGGGGAGCAGCCCCAAAGAAGAGAGTTACATTTTTCCATTAAACTCAGGGGGAGCAGCCCTAACCTT
>ML780768.1:767226-778607 GCA_009831015.1 Picea engelmannii | reverse complement strand
TGAATTAGTTATTATTGAGATTAAACAATTTTAAGTCTATTAACACATTCTCAATCTTTCTTCAAGTGATCATCAACATTATACAACATATGGATAGTAAAAGTAAAGAGCATCAGTCACACATAAGGTATAAATAGAGACACATTTTCACAAGGAAACCCATAAAGGGAGAAAACCTCTTCTTCTTCGAAATGATAGGCAGTCTTTTAAGTTCTGTACATCATCTATAATTGAGCACCAGCTCAATGTGAGGTTGCTACCTATGTTTTACAAGCTGCAACTTGTTTGAGAGAATCAACTCTATTGTTTCTCTAGCACCCACTAGAAGGAAGCACCAAATCCCCTATTGTTCCAGCACCAACTGGATGGAAGCACCAACTTCCAGTTACACAAGCTCCAACCTGTATGACATAACACTTGTTCTCCACTACACCACACTACCACCCTGGTTTCTCTGGATGCAACCAGATGGAAGCTACAACTCCCTATGTTCAAGCTCCCACTTGAACCTCTGAGAACAACAGTCCTCCCTAGCACCTCCCAACCACCCTGGAATATGAATGAATAAATAAGCAAACAACTACACAAATAAATCAATTCTTACCAATCTTTCTTTGTTCTGTAAATCTGGTCTTCTTCTAACTGTTCTGCAATTCTTCTCTTCCTTTGTCTGTTCTGCAAATCTACTCTACTTCAACTTGTTCTGTCATTCTGCTCTACTTCAACTTGTTCTATTATTCTGCTTTGATTCAAGTCTTTTCCTCATCTGTTACTCTTCTCTGAGTTTTATCTCACACTACGCATATTCTCAGTCTCACACTGTGCATTCTATGATTTTCCCTTTCTTACAGTTTCATTCATTTTTCATCTAGAACAACCAACTTCTTGAACAGTCTGTATCTTTTTCTTTTATACACACACCCACGATGGTTCCCCTTCACATCTCCTTATGCAAAAGAAAGACAACTGTCCAAGCAACTGAAACACCAACCAATCGGTAATCATGAGTTCATTTCACTAACAGATTCGTAATTGAGGAGTTAACTGTGAGAGAGAATAGTAACCCTCTGATCATATTCCAATTTATCTGCTCCGTTGGATGAACTTTATTAACATTGCCTTTAAATCGGGTTTCGACATTTCGACAATTCTGTGGCCAAGTGTCTTGACACTTCATGTCGCGATCTTTGAAGTTCTGATACAAATATTTTCTGCACTAGCTCCTTCCCCAATATGACCAAGGCTATGATCAAGCACTTATGCAAAAAGTTCTTCTCGCGAATTCGCCTTTCATGAGTTTAGAGATGAGGCATCTCGACTTTCCAAGTCACGATCCCTGAAACCCTGAGATGGAGCTGAGATCAATGGTCCATGATCTCGATGAATCTATTCTCCAGATTTCATTGTGAATTCACATCTCGTGGTTCCTTCCATGGAGGTCGTTATCACTCCAAGTTGCGATAGGCGAAGCTTCGAGTTGGAGCTCAGATTAACGGTCCAAAAGACATCGTGAATTGACGGCTGGGATAAAATCGTGATTTTGCATATCATGATTTCAATGGTTTTGTTTCTTACCTCTCCAAGTCGCGAGTCACAAAACTATGAAATGGAGTCAACGGTCTAGATTACACCTTGATCTGATGGCTACGATTAAATGGTGATTTCGCATATCGCGATTTCAATTGTCATATTTCTTGCCTCTCCAAGACGTGAGTCGCGAAACTTCAAAATGGAGTCAACGATCTAGATCAACCTTGATCTGATGGCGATGATTAAATCATGATTTCACATATCACGATTTCAATTGTCATATTTCTTGCCTCTCCAAGACTCGAGTCACGAAACTCTGAAATGGAGTTGACGGTCCAGATCAATAGTCTCGATCAACACTTGATCTGACGGTCATCGAGAACCTGCATCCAGAAAAAGAATTTGTGATCATCCTCCTTGAATTTCAAAATGTACACTCGCTTGGGGATTTCCTGGACCTTTTCAAATATAGCTTGATCTGGAAATACAATTTGATCAACTTATACCACATTACTTGTTCGATTAAGCCATTGAAAGTGCAACAAACCCTCATCTCCCCTAGCTACACGAGCAAGTCCTTTCCGAGTATCTGACACAACTCGTGTCCCCTCCAGAGACATCATTCCAGCCCAGAATCCAGTAACCATGAGCACCGGACATGACAGTAATAGCTTTGAAAGATTTTGTTAGTTGAAAAGGAAACGATGATGCATTACAACATATGGAATCCGTTATTACCAAACCCTACAAATCCTTCCTGCAACGTCTTCTCATAATTCCCATCTATTTCATACTTTTTGTACTCATGCCATCTTCACTGTTGTACTTTCCATCAATGACAAGTATACAAGCATGCGCTGTCTGTTAAATATTTGCCAACATCAATGACAAAGGGGGAGATTGTTGGAAGATTGGTTGTTGTCATTGTTGTCAACCCTAGTCATGGGTTTTGACCGCAAGATTGATAAAGGTATTTGGACATGAAGGACAATGCACATGCTTATACAACACCCATGAATGGATAGTATACATCATGTTTTTTCTGGTGGTATGTGGCACGTCGCGTGGATCCTCATGGTTGAGGAGAAATGAATTTTTGAAGATGACAAAGTGAATTGAAAAAGAAAGTACATGTAGGCCCTGAAGATAATTAAAGAAAATAATTACAAAATAGGAAAGTGTCAGGTCAGCCCTAATGTTAAAATTAAGTGACATAAATGGTATAAATAAACATCATTATACATTCATTTTGATACAAGTTGAATTTTAGAGGAAATAAGAAGTAAAGAAGGCCGGATTTCAAGGGAGGATGAAGTCTTTTGGTGATGTGTTCTAAGGTATGTTATTTTCAGGTCATATTACCATTTTTTCTATAATTTTTTTTCTACAACAATTAAGATGGTGAAAAAGATATGATATTGAGAAGACATATCAAGGTACCTCTGGTAAAATTTTTATCTCTTGATTCTCTATCATTATGGAGATACACTCTGTGGAAGATAGGGTTTGTGACCAGTCCTGAAGCTAGTCAATAAAGAGGCGTTCCAGGTAAAATAGTCATAAATTATTCATAGAGAATCCAAATGACGTGGGAAAAATTTCATTGGAAAGAGTACGGACTGTAGTTTCTTTTGTATGAGTTTCATAATCAGATGTTAATATTGAGTGCGAGGCATTCTATACAATTTTGGTCTCCTAAATAGACTAGAATTGAATAAAGTCTACCATTCTTTCTATAACTTCTTTTTGGGGAGGATTCAAGGAGTGAAACTTGGAGGATTTTTAGAGAATACATTGATTAATATTATATATAGGATCAGAGTACTCTAAGAATTGAAGAATTGCAGAAATTGAAGAAGTCTCAGGAAGCATTATCAGGTTCTATGTGATGATTGGTTGATGGTAATGATTTAATGTAAAGTTTTATTATCTCTCATATATTCTTGGGTGAAAGGAAGGGGCAAGGATGGAGAGTTCAACTCTCTCTTGATATTGGAAGATTGTATCTTCCTCTTGGAGGTTTATCCCTCCCTTTACATTTGGAAGCTGTAGCTACCTTTGGAAGTCATTACTTCCCTTGAACAATAACTATTGATTATTTCTCATATATTGTGCATGATGTATTGTGTTGTATTGGTGTAAATCTTATACTATTGTTCATTTCTCATTGGATATAGTTGAATGGTTTAATTATAAGATGAAAAAGTTTTTAAATTGTACTTGATACTGTTTCAACCCCCTCTCAGTATCAACACTCCAAACCTTCCTGTATCTGACATCTTCCTTTTTTCCTGTAGGTTTTTCTTGATCTTGTACTATTTCCAATCCTGAGAGTATGAATTCTCGGTGTCCTTCATTCATTTGCTCTTATTTTACCTGTTCTTGTTTCCTTTTCCAAACTTTCTTATATCTAATATCAAAGTTCTCTTTCATAGAAGTATCCATGATGCTTCTACAATCACGAGCTATGTGACCATAATTGTGGAATTTGTAACATTCAATGTTATGTGGAGCCACATAAGCATTTCTTGCTTGAACAATTCTTCTATAAGACCTACAATCTACAACTTTATGTCCAAAGTTAGTACAATTAAGACAATGACCATAAAACAAATTTACATACATGGGAGTGAATGATCGTCTTTGTGGTGCAGTACTTCTGAATTCATGCCTTTGATGATCATGATAATGATTGAAGCTTCTTTATGGCTTGAATGTGGAGGGTCTTCTTAGAGATGTCTCTATCATTTTTCTTTGATTCTAGCTGACCATGATTCCTTCCTTTGACTACTTCTGCATAACTCTTAATCTTTTCTTCATTCTTCTTTTCTGACAACTTGGAGTGCTTCTCTTCAACATTTTATTTTGATGATGATGTGGATGTTTCTCTCTCTTCTATGTTCTTTCCAATCTTGATAGTTTTAATTCTCAATGTGACAACTTCTTCTTCAAGCTTCTCAACCTCTTCTTCTTTCTTCATCATCTGAATCTTCATGACTTCTACCGTTCTCTTTGTTTTTTCAAGTTGGATATTCAAGGAGATTATTTATTTTTCAAGTCTTCTCTCTTCTTGGCCAAATTTTGTTTCAAGTTGATTTAAGTTGTCAAAATATTCTCTCTCTTCTATGCTTCATTTATTTTGGTTTCCAAACACTTCTTCTCTTTAATTGCTTCCTTTCTTAGTGCTGCTATTTCAACTTCCAAACATTCCTTCTCTTTCATCTAGATTTTGTATGTTTCTTCAATATTTCTGGCTTCTTCTAGATGAGATTTCAGTTTCATAATGACCTGTTGGGATTCTTTAGAAATTTCTTGAGAATTCTTCTTGACTAATTGTTCCTCAAGTGACTGGTTCTTCTTCCTTTCTTTTGTCAATTCTTTTAAATCACTGCTTAATTCTACTTCAAGGTCTACTATGCCTTCTTCACAATCTTCTTCTTCTGAATCTATTTGTCATGATGAACATATTTCTTCTTGTTCTGTATTTGCATTTTATTTAATAGGATTTGTATTTGTGATGGAAGATTCCTTGGAATAGAGATTATGTAGCTTATCCTAAAGTTCTTTAGTTGATGAACATTTTCCAACTTTTTCTGTTACCGGATCAGGTAATCCTTCCTAGATGAAATCCATTGCTATTTTTTTGTTTCTTTTCAATTCCTTCTTGGTTGCAGTCTTCGGTCTCTTTGTAGCAGTATATCCTGTAATAGATGAGTACCAAACATCATACCCCTTTTCTCCTAAGAATGATTTCATCATGTTTTTCCACATCATATAGCTCATACCATTCTAACCATCAAATTGTGGTGCTCTAATCTCGACATACTCCATGATCTTCCTTCTAGTGGTTAAAATGATTTCTTGAAGGACTTTATTTGATACCAATTGTTGGAATATTGAGAGGGGGGGAGGGGGCGTGAATGAGTATGAGAAATTTTACCACTTTTAAACACAATATATTATCAAGAGTATATCATCAATGTATCATCCATGAATGCATTCAATATATCATGAGAATATAAACATAAGAAACACCACATCAACATCATGACATCAAATACATAGTACACAATAGTTTATGTGGAAACCTAAATGAGATAAAACCAAGAAAACATTTCTTATATATATCAAAGAATACATTCATTGGAAGAGACAACTTCCCAATTATCCAACTGCAAATGGAAGGAGGCTATGACCCCTTATTTATAGGTTCCAACATGAATGAAGATACAACTCCTTGAATTCTCTGGCTCCAACCAAAAGGAGGCCACAACCCCCTGATTCTCAGGCTCCAACTTAAAGGAATCTTCAACTGCTCGTGTTCTTCAACACCAATCAGAAGGAGGCTACGACCCCCTTTCCTTGCCCCGTCCTACCTCCCTGAAATATAAATGTAGATCAACTGTCACTACCATAATCATTGCCACTGTCACTATCACTGCCACTGTCACTACAACTGTCACATACACTGAGACCAGTTAACTTGTCACTGTATCCAACTTGTAACATCAACCTATCCAACCTTTCCAATGTGTCACTATCATCGATACTCAACCAGATCCTCTCACGTGGATCATATACCAAGGAAACCTCTCAAATAGATCTCCAACATCACCAACACATGCCTCTACCAAGCATGTACCAAGATCACCAACATACCATCACAAGATATGTGTCTCAACCATGTACCAAAGAATGTACGAAACCATCAACCTGTACCATAGAAAACATCAATTGTGTACCACAACATGTACCTCAACAAGTGCATGAACCATGCACCACAACCTCAACCATCAACCATGTACATCAACACCATACCAAGTATCAATTTTGTACCATACCATGTATCAACCATGTAAAACAACAATGTACATCAACTCCTGTACCATACTATGTTCCAACAATGTATATCAACCATATAGCATATCACTCAATCATGCCATACACCATATACCATAGGATATACCAAGCAAGTGCTATCGATGGTGTACATCAACCACGTACCAACATCACCAAGAGATGTATCTCATACATGTGTTGTCATATACCAAGTGTAATCCTCAACAATGTATCAATGAAAACCATACACCATGTGCCAATGCTTCAAGAGTATACCAACAATAAGGCTCAAGCATGTACCATAGCATCATCACCATGTAACCAAACCAGATACCAATATACCAATACAACCAAGATTTACTACTAATCAATGAACCATACCAATATCACCAAGATGTACCATGCATCAACAAGACATGCCTCTCAAGCATGTACCATACCATCACCAAGCATAAGATATAATCACATAATCATACCTGTAACTTGTAGCTGACTTGATGTACTGTAGAATTGACCTGTAACTTTGTCACAACCTTCAACAGCCTGGTACCAACATTTGTACCATATTTTTCTTAGCCTCGCGGGACTAAGACTCCTTGTCATGCGGGGCCTCACATGACATCCCTTAGGCAACCCACAGGGGTGCCTCACGTGACACCCTCATGCTGACCTGCGAGGGTCTGCCAAATTAGGGTTATAGATAAACCCTAGCACTTTGTAGCTTCAAAACTTTTACTCTTTCCTCACACTTTCTCCACTGCATCAGACTTGTCATTAGATTCTCCAATAGACCAAAATATTAGACCATAACATTCACAAGATAGATATTCAATGTAAGTGTGTGTAAAAAATGAATGTCTCATGATGTGTATTCATATTTTTTCAACCAACACCTTTTCCTCACTTTAAGTTTGACCAATACTTTCTTGTTATAACAACTTTACCCTGTAATCAATTCACTTGTAATCAACTAGGATATTCTTAACCATTCTTTGGGGTTTCTAACTTCACAAGGCGATAACTCCTCAACTGTGAGGAACCACGTGGCATACCACCTATCACCAGAAATGACATAACAAAGACTGTTCATCTATGAGTGTCTTACCTACATTTACATTGTCGTGCATGTCCATATTCCTCAACCAACTTTGGGTCCCATAACCACACCTTTGGGGCTTCATGTAGACTTCATCAAATGCACCCATCACATTTGCTGACATCAACCACTCCATCAATGACAACTAACTCACCATCAATCTCAACCACATTCCTTCATGTCCATATTCCTCAACCAAATTTGGGTTCCATAACCACACCTTTGGGGATTCATGTAGACTTCATCAAATGCACCCATCACATCGACTCACATCAACTACTCCATCAATGACAACTAACTCACCATCAATATCAACCACACCTTTAGGGATTCTAGACTTCTCCAACAGTTGACATCAATCTCTAAGGGTTGACATCAATGACAACTAACTGTCTAACATAAGCAAGTTATACAATTAGGGTGAGTAAAATGGTAAAAATGATTGTTCATCATTTTGTTTATATGGAACCTTATTATGCGATGCCTTAAATGTTTATGAAAAAGTACACCAATGTAATGCAATGATTATCATCACGTGTTTAATCCTTTTGTTGCATCTCTTCAATCATATATTTATCAATGTATGTCATAACCATATGCATGCACATGCAAAAATAAAATGTTGTAAATTAATCTTAGATTTAGATATATACACATTAAAAGACAAATTCAAAATATTGAAATTCAAATAAACATTGTAGCAAACAATATTGACACTTTTGAAATTAAATATCATAATTTCATATTCATAATTTACATTTTCAAATCTTAAAATTCACATTTTTAGAACCAAAATTTGTAACTTTGAAATTGAAATTCACAATTTCAAAATTCAATATTCACACTTTCAAAATATAATTTTATATTTTAAAAATATTGATACCCAAACTTTTAAAATTAAAATTCACAATTTCTTAATCGATATTCTTTCTTGTTAGTTCAAATTTAATAAAATAATCACTAACAACTAGGGTCTTGCAATTGTTTCTGAAAATATATTTCAAAATCCCATTCAACAAATATGCTTTGTAGAAAATAAATCGAATATAGTTTAGCCCTTGAGCGAGTAAGTTTTAAGATAAAATAGTTATAACCTAAAAATACAACAAATTCATTTAGAGTTCAAAATAACCTACTTTAAGTTTTAAGCACATAGACTTTAAGTTTTAAGCACATAGACTCTACTTCAGATCTAGTTGAAAACATATATGGAATGGAAGGAGCATCGCCAAATCTGAGGAACACACTTTTGATTTTTACTATAAAAAGAAACAAATATTCAATATACCCAACTAACAACACATAAATTCACAACTTAACATCCCATTCAATAATTATACCTTGTATAGAATGGATTGAATACGGTTCAGCCCTTGAGCTGGTAAGTTTTAAGACAAAATAGTTATATAGCTTATGTTGACTAGTACCATCTAGTGTGCAAGAGATAGAAGGATCCTCAATGTGTTCAACATGGTAGTATTATCTATCAGGTTTCAATGATTATAATGGTTGTTTGCATTTACTATTATCTATTTCAACATTTGGTTGCTTGCATTTATTATTATTTATTTCTACATTTAATTTAATGGTACTAGTTGATGATATGATTATGATGGTTGTGTTATATATAGTTATGGTATTTCTACATTTAATTTAATGGCACTAGTTGATGTTGATGATATGTTTATGATTGTTGTGGCATATATGGTTATGATGATATGGGTGATGTAGTTGTAACATTATTTTGTTTTGAGATACCTATACTTGCAAACATATTTGATTGACATATATTAACAAAATAGAAATAGCAATTAGCACTTAGAATATTATTCTAAGTGTAAGTGTTTGTTGTTTAAATACATGAGTTCGAGGATATATAGTTAAACAAAATAGAAATAGCAATTAGCATTTAGAATATTATTCTAAGTGTAAGTGTTTGTTGTTTGAATACATGAGTTCGAGGATATATGGTTATGTGTGCATATTGTTGTGGCAATATAATTTTACTCTATTTATATTTTGGTCTCTATACCTACAAAAAATGAAGAGTTAGTCTACATGTAAAGGTAAATTGAAACACGTATTAATACATATAGCTTTGATCTAAATGTTTGATTGAGTGCATAGAATTGGTTTTGGTGGAAAATTGTTTACGGGGAATGGCCTCACATGGTCTTAAGTGACAAGAACCTAATGTTTTTACTTCACTCTTATTGTTTGATCAAAGTATAGAAAGGAAAAAATAATTTGTGAGACATATGCCTTGCTCTTTTCTTCTTGGATATAGAGTGCAAATAGAAGAAAGATGTACTCACTATGGAGTGCAATAGACACTTTGGCTTGAATGGTTTCTAAAGTGTCTTCAATGTCTTTTTATATGTGTACAATATACCACTCATTTTCTCTACTCAACTATGGAACAATGAATCAATACAATATGAGCATAACCCCTTTCTTCCCTAGTGTCCCAATATTTAATAGGTTGTGATAGTCGTCCAAGGTTAGGGATTTGACATGTCTCAACTTTCGATTGGGATAAGGTTTTTAGACCCTCTAAATTCTTCTTGAATGTCCACATGTGAAAGTAATGGGCATTGACATGACATCCACTCGTTACTATGATGGTCAAAGCATTTGTCAATTTGCAAGAGACATAACTTCTTCATACAAATTCCAATTAAGGTGATCGTTGCACTATAAGAAAGCTTTCAAGGAGTAGAACAATATCGAACGATTCTAAAGTTAAAATTTCATTTCTAAAATTTTGACTTGAAAACTACCATTTAATGCCTCTAATAAATTTTGAAAGTTTTAAAACTCCAAATCACCAAAATAAAACTTACCCCTAAAATAAATTTTAAGAATTTATACCTTCAATTTATAAGTAGTTTTACTTATAAAGAACCAAAAAAATTACAAATTATATAACAATCTATTTCATATGATAAAAAGTTATAAATAAAAAACAAATATTTACATAAATATTTTTCTAGCAAGCTGGATCACATTTAATTACAAGGAAAATTAGTTTACATAAACCACATGGAAATACAATTGGAAAGGTTACAAAATCAAATCAAACAGTTATCTGAAATAAATTTAAAGGAGACTCTCTTAATGTAATGTAGATACAAAAAAGACATGGGCACAAAAAGGATGCGTGTCTCTTTAGAGATGGATGTATGATTGGTATTTGTTAAACCCCTGCAAGCTTATTGTGAAATTTTCCCATGTTGTGATGTTGTCTAAATCATGGTATACGGACTTTTCTTCACAACTTGCAAAAGATAATAAATGTGTCATTCGTGATCTCCACTCACATTTAATATAAAAAATACAAAGAGGCAAAGACACTTACATTTTTTTTAAGGTTGAAGTGCTAATCACCCTCTATTGTTTAATATGTTATGGCACACATTATATTAGTTTTGAGCACCCATATAAAGGTGACATGGAACTAAAATTTTGCAACTGCTTGAATATCTAATGCAACTGCTTGAATATCTAATGGTAATGGAAATTATATTGTATGTAAATATATAAATTTTATGTAAAATGGTAATGGAAATTATATTGTATGTAAATATATAAATTTTATGTAAATGAAAAAATGTTAATATGTTCCGATCAATTCATAAGATAATTAAGTACTTGAAGATAATTCAGTACTTTGTAACTTGTTCATTGGATATAGTTTTCAAGAATTATTATTTTTTTATATTGAGTATAGTTTTAAAGAAAAGTCTTAGGATCAATTTTTGTTGTAAAGATAATTTTTTTATATATATTTTTAAAAATTTATTAATATATGTTTTTTTATCAATTTATGAGATAATTAAGTAACTTAGAATAATTAAGTATTTTGTAACCTTTTTATTGGATATAGTTTTCAAGATTTTTTTTTTTTTTTTTTTTG
>ML780768.1:680560-766954 GCA_009831015.1 Picea engelmannii | reverse complement strand
TTTTATAGTAGTATTTTTTTTTTTTTAATTTGAAAATTATCAAAATCTTTCAAAAACTACATAAAGTTTTGAAAAATTTAAATATTTTTATAAAAATATCATCAAACATTTTATCATTAGGTTTTTAAGAATTAAAAAGTTTCACCAAGATTTTTACAACGGTTGGGGTGGAATTGTGATAGGTCGCACCACATGCAAAGGCAAGGTAACTAAGCCTGAAATTCATAAAAACAAAGTTGTAAGCATAGCAATTTTAGGATATCACACATGTGACTGCAATGGGAAAAATTGTAGTATATCTAGGGAGGTAATATGGCATACCTAGGGATGTACCAAATGAGAATGTGGTTATGTGTTATTAGTGGAAGTCATTTAATATATGAGAATGTGGTCATTCAATGTAAGGTGGACCAGGTCCACTATATTAATAAAGGCCCACTATGGTAGTTAGATGTAATAAATGTGAGAAGGCTCTCTAAAAGGTTCCTAGGGGATAGAGATAGCTATATAAAGAAGTGTAAGCAATGTAATGAAACGGAGTGAAGAATATTGTGAATGTATCAAGCATTTCTTGAGGAGTGTTATCCTTACTTAAGGATTAATATATGGTGTTACCCTACCTCAAGGGGTTTTACTATTTCTTGTGTTCAATAATTTGGGGAACAGTTTGGATTATTCTTGTTGATATTATTGGTTATTTAAGAAGTATATTTTCATATCTATTCAGGTACCTAACAATTGGTATCAAAAAACTTTCCTTGGCCAAAGAAGGGGATACATTTTTGCTCTTTTTGCAGATTTTTTTTTTCTAGGGAAAAAAGAGGGTAGCACACTTCAGGTTGAGATATGAAACTTTAAGTGTATAATTTGGCTAAAAAAATTGGATATTTAAATTCCTCTTGGAAAAATACCCAATTTGAAATATTTTTTTGGCTGAAACGGAATCTGGGAAGTAAAGTTATGAGCATTTTAAATTCAACAGTTTTTCAGGGTTTTCCTGAAAAAGCTGCGATTTTCTGCAGTAACTTTTTTTTAAACCCTAGTTTTTGTTGCAAATTTATTTCAAGCAAGATGTCATTTACTCGAAAAGCTGATGGCCCTATTATTGAAGAATTTTTAAACGCAAAGAAGTCAATTTCGAAAAAATGGAGAGGTATAGTCCATTTACACTTACAAGATGATGTAGCCCTTCGATGGCGGTCACTTGACTATGAAAAAATGATGGCCCTCTTTGATGAAGAATTTGAAAATATGTTTTTAGACAAATTGTCTCATATGAAGTGTAAGTATAAAGACATCACCAAGGGTTTATTTTCATGTGGAAAATCTATATTACAGGTTCATGGATGTATTCATAAAGAAAATGTAATTGTTTCTATTAACCCTAGTTGCTAACAAAATTTTATAAATGTTTAGTTGGTTAATAGATTGCAAATTTTTGCAAAGAATATTCACATCACACAGTTTGAGGGTAAAAATGTTCAAATTTTTTAAGGTTTGAATATTAGTATGGATAAATATGTCTTACATTCATATTTTTATACTATAGATATGGATGATGTGGATATTGTTTTGGGATACCCTTGGATGGCCACAATTGGTACAATTAATATTAATGTGGAAAATGAGTTCTTAAAACTTTGGTACAAGAAAAATAAATGCACATTGCAGGATGTGTATCTTAGTAAGAAAGATGGGCCCATGGAGGCTAGCAAAGAAGTTATTGCCAAGTCTGAAGTTGAATCAGAGGCAGAGTCTACAGAAGGAGATGAAGCAAAACTACACGAAGGACATAATCATGATGCTAAGGAGGTCATTGACTCAAAGGCACAAAGTGTTGTAGATTTGAAGAAAAAAGAAAAAATTCCTACAATTGTTGTATATTGCCATCCACATCATATAGAGAAACAATAGTCATCAAGGCAAGGGAGTGTGCATCAACACATTTATGCACTAGCAGGGAACCAGGAAGTAAACCGATCAAGAGGTGCATGGAGGCCGACTAGCACTACAGGAAGACATCATGCTAGAGAACTAATTCCATGGCAACACCGACATAATGTAGATCAAGATTAGGGTGGCAAGGAAGAAAATGGACATCATGTTCGACTTCCATTGTGATGGATGGAGAGTCGTACTTGATACCAGTTGGCTACATTGCTTAGTTAGCCATATTGTATGGTTTCTTCTTGTGTTTCGAGCATGAAACATGTGAAGGGGCATGGCATGTAGTATACCTAGGGAGACAATATGGCATACTAAGGGATGTATCCAATGGGAATGTGGTTATGTTTATTAGTGGAAGTCATTTAATATATGAGAATGCGGTCATTCAATGTAAGGTGGACTAGGTCCACTATATTAATAAAGACTCACTATGGTATTTAGATGTAATAAATGTGAGAAGACTCTCTAGAAGGTTCCCAGGGGATATATATAACTATATAAATAAGTGTAAGAAATGTAATGAAACAGAGTAAAGAATATTGTGAATGTATCAAGCATTGCTTGAGGAGTGTTATCCTTAAGGATTAATATATGGTGTTACCCTACCTCAAGGGTTTTGACTATTTCTTGTGTTTAGTAATTTGGTGAGTTGTTTGGATTATTCTTGTTGAAATTATTGATTATTTATGAATTATATTTGGAGATCTATTCAAGTACTTTAAAACATAAATACTTGTGGTACCTAGGACAAACAAACAATCACTGGCTTAGCTCCCTTAGAGGGTTCTCGCCAACAATAAGGGTACTTTCACATTGGGTGATTGTTGCATGCAGGTTACCGTAACTATTCCTTAAACCTTCTCTAGCGAGTCGTGAGACCTAATCAACTAGTCTTGTTCTCAGAAGGCCCTTTCATTACTTTAATTCTAAATGATAACTTGGATTTAATTATTTCATAAGGAGGGCTCCCTAGGCTAGGATCCTCTGAGTCCGAAAAGAGAAAGATCCGACCACCTAGGTGACAATAGTGGCTAGTCTAAGTTGCATTTAGACTTTCGCGGTTCTCGTTAGGACTTTTTACTTAGTGAGAGTTTGAGTAGCAACATTTTGGTGCTTACATTTTATCACTAGCCTTTTTTTTTATTGCCCAACCAATAAAAGAAAAATATTGCAAATCATTGATTAAATGTTTTGAAAGTTGAGTGACAAAGATCAATCCGACAGAAGAGTCGACATATTTTCATTAAACTATGAAACACAATAGATGTTTTTATTTTAAAAGAGGACAATATCATTACAAAAATATTAAAATTATTACTAGGAAAATAAAATATTGAATTGCAGCTAAATTTAGATGATTCCAATTAAACACCAAAGTAACAATTAATTTACCAAAACAATCAAATAATGAAGTGTAATAAATGCTAACATTTTCTACTTAAATTTTACAATTATTAATTAAAATAATTAAATGAAATTCAATTAGATTTAAACTTAGAATTTATCATTTTGATGAAAATATGCTTCAAGTGAATACTTCAACTAATTAAACTAACCCTTAAAACTTTAAGATTTTAATTGAACTACCAAAACAATAAATAAATTAAATATAGAATATTTATAAACCCAATTCAATTTGATTTGGAAGTTAGAAGTTACTTCTTAGTGTTAGTTGTCCACTTTGACCACTAGATAAAGTGTATCCTTCTATCCTTCAAGGTTGTGTGTGAATTAAAATTTGAATACATAGTATTTTGGAATTGTTCAATCATTATGAAAGGTATTTTTTTTTGATAGGCTATGTGAATGAATTGCATAATGTGTATATATGATTAAAAAGTGGAATACATCATGATACATGTATTTTGAATTATATTTTAATTATGTGTGTGTGTGTGTGTTTTTTTTAATTTGAAGGTTATAAAATCTATCATAATTCAATTTCAATTGGTATTTAGGACAATTATTATTAGCTACTATGGGTGGATGCAGGTTGAATGGAGGTTGACTCGTCATCTTTATTCAAAGAAAACCACATCACATGAAATGACTTATTAGTGGTCCATAAGGGGGCAAATTTTGAGTCCTCCAAAATGCCTCTGGGTCTTGGGTTGTTAACTAATTTCTTTACATCCTAGGAAGATGAATTCTTATCCATAAGAAGAAGTTTTAGAGGATTTCAATATAGATAATATCCAAAAAAAAAACAATGTCCCTTTTGGTCATAGTTGTGGCTACTTCCAATAAAATCATGTCTTTTCTAATTGAATCTAACCTTAATCACATACATAAAACTAAATGCTACTCATAATTACAATTTAACCCATTTAACTTCTTTCCGAAAAAAATTATATTTCAATTTTAATTATCTCATTTAATTTTTTTTTTTAATATTTTATTTATTTATTATTATAATATTTATGTTTGATTTGAGTAATATATTGTGTAAGATTTTATCATTTTTAATATCATAGAAATTTCAATCTTACGCTGGTTATAAAGTCTATCAATTTGTTTGCTTAATCTGTATTTTCATAATATATAGAATTCCATAATATATATAAATACTAGGATGTTGGGTTTTCTTACATATTTGTTTAGTATTTTACATTTTTATGTATATGTGTTTCTTATATATTTGAGGTGGGGTGGATATTATTAGTGAAAATTACAGTTTTCAGGTAGTATTTTCTATACATAAATGTTAGGATGTTGGGTTTTTTTACATATTTGTTTAATATTTTACATTTTTATGTATATATGTTTCTTATGTATTTGGGGTGAGGTGAATATTATCAGTGAATATTACAATTCCCAAGTAGTATTTTCTATAGGATGTCCTTGATAATTTCATATTAGTTACAAAATATTTACGTATATGTGTTTCTTATGTATTTGAGACAGATATTATCAGTGAATATTACAGTTTCCCAATAGTAATTTTTATTGGATGTTTTCTAGTTTTAAATTCCGATTCTTTCATAATTTCATATTCATTAGAAAATATTTGAAATTAATTTAAACAATTAATAAAATTCTAGCTATGTAAAATCCTTATAACTCTATAATCACTCAAATTTCATAATACTGAACTAAAAAATAATCACTCAAATTTCACGATACTGCACTCATAAAAAATAATCACTCAAATTTCAGATATAATCACTCAAATTTCAGATAATTTCATATTAGTTACGAAATGTTTACGTATATGTGTTTCTTATGTATTTGGGGCGGATATTATAGTGAATATTACAGTTTCCCCAATAGTAATTTTTACTGCCACAAACATCGTTTTCAGATTGATTAAGTGTTAAGTATGTCTGAATTATGGTGCTGCCCAGGTTCGAACTTGATAACCGACTACACTTGTGTAAGACTGACGTGATAATCGACTACACCACAGCACCTTATTATATTCTGATAATATTCTGATAAAGAAGGGCAAGCTTGCAACCAAGCTAATTGAAAATATTGCATAGCCAAAATAAAAAACTTGGTTTTAATACTCCCGCTGAAATTCCATATTCGTTAATAAATACCAGTAGAGGGACGCCAATGGTGTAGCTGGGATTATTAGTTACGAGCAGCTCAGAGTTAAATCATGGAGATGTGAATAATTATGCAGAGGCTAAAGGTGATGCTGCTCCATCGTTTACAGTGCAAGCTCAAACAAGAAGATCAATGGTATCATAGGCTGGACAAAACAAAAATCAAAAGAGGACACAATAAAGGCAATTGACAATGTTGAATTGAATGGATACTATGTCTCAAAGAAAATATGAAAATTGCACCAACATCATTGCATTGTTGGTTAAATGAAGAAAAGGGCCTATTACACTTTTAATTGCACAAGGAGGAGGAAATAGTTAATTGGTGTAAAGAGATGGTTTTAAAAATGAGCCATGTCCTCAAAAGTTGAATCAACTAAATTTCAACACTGCTCAAATCTGCTTCTGTTAGTGAAGGCCGAATGCATTCATAGATGGATTTCTTGGCAAATCATGGTGATTGGGTTTCAAGAAAAGGGAGAATAACCCCCGGCAGCAGGCACGTGCACGCTTACTTACGTGCATCAAAAGCTCGAATTACAAATAAGAAAGATTTTAAATAGATAAAAAGATGGAAATTTACACCATTTACATGTGACAAAGTCCTATGACAATTTGTCAGAGTTAGGATATAGAAAACATTCATATGATTCTCAAAATAGATGGAATTGTGACAACACTCGTTTACAAAGGGGAAGGAATTGTGGAATGTGAGTAATTTCCCCGGGAGGAGGGATAATCATGATTTTATATTGTCTAAATGTAATTGGTCTATCAATCACAAGGTTCTATTTGTTCAAGGGAAAAGAACTCTCAAGAACTGTATGGAGAATTTTGAGCGAAAAGATTGCATAGCTACACACCCCAATACATTTACTACTAATGAATTGTGGCATTACCATTTAGCAACTTCTTGTACCAAGAGGTGTCTCGGCAACTATGAACAAATAATTGTTAATTTTTTATAGCCATGGTAGCCACATACCTTTATATGCTATGGAAGAGGTAAACCAAATAGGCATAAGCTTGTTGACATTGCTTGCACACAATATTCATATTCATAGGTTGAAACCCCAAGATATGAGCAAACCCCAAGATATGAGCATGTTTGGGCCCTTTAAGAATTATTTCATGGATGAGTGAGAAAATTGGATGGCAAAGAACCCAATGATGGAGGTAAAAATGTTTGAATTAGCATAACTTAGTAGTGGAGCTTTTCAAAGCGCTCTTAGACCCTTCAATATTAAAGATGGATTTATGTGAACCAAAATTTGGCCATTCAACTATGATACTCTTACCAATGACATAGCTTGTAGTCAATGTTGTGAAATACATAGTGAGGAACATTTTGATGTTGTGGTAAACATATTGAGCCTCTCAAGGAAATTGTCATCTACTAAACGATTATGATGAAAATGCAAGAGCTACACAAGGAAATAATTATGCAATTAAAATGAAAATGAATGTTGTTGCATCACATGAACCACTTATAATTTATGCAGATTCTAATTAGAGTGACACAACTGAAATGAACATGATTGAAGGCTGACAAGAAATGGGAACTATAGATGAAGAATTGGCATTACCAAGACAAGTGAGCTCTCTTGAGTAGTTAGAAAAAGCCATGATGAATATAAATTGAAATATTGTTACTAACATTAATGAAGAAGGCCTTAACATGCCCTCACTGCCTATAATTATAAACAATGATGACATTGTCCATTATTTTGTGGATGTTAGAGGCGAGGAAGAATATAATGGATAAGACAAGGAAGAAGAATCACAACATCCAGAGGATTCTCATAATCAACCAAGTAATGATTTATTACTATCACAATTCCTAAGGCTACAAATGTAGAGAGTGGTAGAAAGATCCAAGACATGTTCAAAATATTCTATTTAATTAAGCATTGGTTACTAGTTACTAACTTCGGAGGTTTACCTCATACTCTTGGCCGATGTAGACCAAAAGAAAAATGGGATGTTGGAATTGAAGAAAAAGAAGAAGGATATTTCAAATGAGAAGAGGGACACAAAGATTGTTGCAAATTCAATACCAAACTTTCGATTCAAACTTGCAATTCACATTTCAATCCAGTGCACACTTACAATGCAAACTCAATGCAATGCACCTTTACAACAAACTTGGAAATTCCTATGGACATTTTGGACCACCAATCATCTAAATCATCTAAATAGACATTTAATCTAGTTTAGTTTTTGACTATTCCTCATGGAAAAGGGGGTGGTCAAAATAATAAAGTTGCCATGATAAATAATATAAACAAATTTGTTAAGAGCTACAACACAAATTGAACCAAAAAAAAAGAATAAAAAACAATTAAATGTTATACATTCTCAAGATAAAACAAATAGATGTTACACTAACTTTATATTGTCAAAACTTAACATGTCTATTATCTTAAATCAAGTTATTCATCTTAAATTTGTTCCTATTTAATTTTCCATATAATTTAACTATAAATTTTGTTTTTAACATTTGATAAGTTCCAACTACAATAAACAATAACTAAGTTCATGCAATTTATAGTTTATTATGGTTTCCCAAACAAAATCTTTTCCATAAGATTTGACTATGAATTTTTGAGAGGTTCCAATTGCAATAACAACTTAAGACTAAGATAATGCAATTTATATTTGTTTCCCAAACAAAATCTTTTAAAATCTCTTTCAACAAATATACTTTGAAGAGAATGGATTGAATTATATGGTTAAGCTCTACAGCCGGTACATTTTAAAGCAACCTTATTAGTCCCTACCGAAGGCAAGTAGGGACTATAACATTCGATTGGTTGATTTTGTATTAGTTTGGCATTGATTATATAGTTTTTCCCCAATCTACAATGTTCAACATAAGAAACTGAAAATTTTGTTTTTTATATAATAAAATAAATCCTATTCTTTATAATCTGATTGGAAGATGGAACTGAAGTCTTATTGTGAGCTTTGCCATTCGTGATGTTTTATTTTTTCTCTCTTGCTAATGTTTGTGTTTTCTCGTGCTAATTTTCTTCCTTCTCCTTCTTAGATTAATTCCAAATATACCTATCTCCCTATGTTTTATTTTTACCTTTTTAAATTAATGTCCTGACAGACAATGAATAGGGCGGTGATAAATTTCCCACCGCCATACGCTCACAAGTCCTCACAGACAATGAACATGGTTGTCACAACCTTCCCACACCCATCTATGGACTACCTCACTGCCTTCTTGGTATCTATTCACCGTAGTGTGTATACGAATGCTATTCTTTGCAAATTACTTAAAAAAACTTTGCAATGTCTCCTTGCAATGTTTCCAAAGGCCATGGAATTATTGTTTTCAGAATTATTGTTTTCGGCCCACATAACAGCTTGCTAGCAATCTCCCCAATCCCACCCAAGTCTACCGAACACTAGGATTGTCACTACAAGAGTAATTATAAATGATTTAAGAATAAAACATAGTGTAACTAGAGGGATAATTTTGAGCAGGTATGTACCTTGTCATTTGTTGGAATTTTAATCAAGGCTTACACCATGTACTATGGAGTAAATGAAAGTCCTAATTTTCAATACAAAATAAAAATGAATGGGAAATAATTTTTATTTATTCACTTACAAGTTGTTGGGGTCCTATAATCATAGGTAATTTGATTCTTTAGCTACCTATTTGACATTTTTCTTATGATGAAGACATATGGCTTGCTGGGCTCAACTGATTTCACTTATCCCTTCATCCTTTTCGCCCGATCCTTCATCACCATGCTGCACTCTTCAATCCCTCACCCTCCATTTGTTCACCTCTCCACCAATTTTCATCCCTACATGAATAAACAAGCTTAGGATAAAAAACATTAGGTTAATAATAAATGGTTAGTGGCATTTTTAATATTAATCAACATAGTAGACTTAATTTAATTAGGCTAGTAGGTTAGTAATTAGTTTAATTTAATAGGTTAATTAATAATAAATAATCAATTAGTTTAAATTAATAGTGTTAATAATTAGTAATTAGGTTAGTAATTGGGTTAAGATAAAACAATAATTTAAAAATACATCAAAACTACATAAAACAATATAAAAAAATTTAAAACATATATACAAATAAAAACAAAATTATTAAACAACAAAACAAAAAACAAAACATAATAAAACAAAACTTAAAACAATAAAATAAAATAAAAAAGACATAGAACAAAACATTAAATAAATAAAACATGTAAAAAAAAAAAAACAATAATAAAAAACAAAGTAAACAAACAAAAATTAAATATATCATAAGTCCCACACATATCCCAACAAAGCAAATAAATTGATGTAAGTAAACTTTTCCCGAACCTTCTTTCCGAGAGCGTTTCCAGGAAAACAAGAAGGAATTTTGAAAAACCAAGAATGGTTTTTCAACAAAACGAGATGTCGAAGAATAACCTCTCTCATTGCTTTCACAGGTATCACGAATTGGGAGAATCAAAGCCATCTCAGAGCACTATTTTTAAGGATTCCATGTTTTTTGATTTCGTCATATTTTTGCGATAGCTGTTTTGGAAAGATGGAGATGAATCTAGAAACAAAGAGAGAGGTTTTTACTCAATACTGGATCATATACAATAACCTCTTTCAATTTTCATACAACTGTCATATTTGTGGAGATAAAAGCGTCTGATTTTGTTACCCATGATTTTGGTAGTCATAATGATGTATTGATGATGGTGTACTCAGGATCTTCATAAGAACTTTCTCCTGAGAAAAGTTACTTTCATCTCTTCCGAGAAAACTCATTTTTGAAGAAGGTTCACAGGCTGCTAGTATATTTGGGTGCGAGAATGCCTGATTCTCGCAGGCTACCTTAAGACAGGGTGTGAACTTCTCACACTATGTTGAACAACTAGGGTGCGAACTCTTCCTAAAGCATGGAAAAAGATGAATTCTCGATGTTTCTAGAAGGGAATATTCTAGAAGGATGGGTTGGCATTCGAATGGTTATCCTAGTACTGGATTCCCTGATATTTTGGGATCATTCTTATCCAAGTAACTAATTCATTCTCTCCTATATATTGAGGGAATTCTCATGGAAAAGGTTAAGAAAGATTCATTGGAGAATTGGTGAAAGAATTGTGTGAAGGACTTAGCCTGAACAACAGCTTGGAGACTCTAGCAGGTCTATCAAGAGGATTTGATCTTCTTCATGCAAGGATTGGGCAAGTGTGTGTGTCGGAGACAAGATCCATCGAAAGGAAGTTTGCGACATCAAGGATCACGTTATAATATTTACTTTCCATTAATATGATACAGTGACATGTCCCTTTCCCATAAAGCTATTTCCACTTTATTGTGTAATTCCTTGATCATACACATAGGTTGAAAATTGAATACATTGTGCTATCTTCACTTTGGTTGGTTTGTGTTGTCTTGGTATGGACTTCATGAGAGCACTGGAGTGAAGCAAGAGCAACAAAGACCCTAGGAAGCGATATAAAGGTATGTTACTTGTTCCTTCCTCCTAGTTAATTCAATAGTCAAAACTTAGGGAAAGAGTCATGTCCTGTCCCGTTTTGTTCTAGATCCAGGTGGATCTAGGGAGATCAATTAGTGTCTGCACCTACCAATTAGTCCGATAACAAAATTGGTGACTCCACTGGGGATCGAACCCAAAATCTCCTTTTTGAAAAGTGAAAAAAAGTTTTTCTTTCAAAAGTCTTTTTTGTCTTCGAAAACATTGAAAATTAAATTGTTGAAATTATTGAAAAAGACACAATAGAGAATTGTTGTTGCTGCGTGATTTGTTGCATTTTCATTTTAACGAAAAATTTGCATTGTAGTTCAAGGTTGATATGGAAAGATTTCTCTTTCCCTCCCATACATAGGATGCATTGAACAAAAAGTGATACATTTCATTATCATCCATGCATTATTAGGTCAGAGTCATACAACATAAGTTTCATTCCTGTTTCCTTTGAGTAAACAACAACTCTTAACAACACTGCATAATCATAAAATTTATCAAGTAACTCTTTTCTAGGGCTCTATTACACCAACATTTAGCTAGTCTAGCGCTTTGGAGTAGGAAGAGAGATACACTCTCCAAAAGCACAAAACACACAATAGTATCTTGTGTTAGGGAGTGTTAAATTCCATTTGCAACATCTTGTCCTCGGAAGCCCTTCTCACACAAGGGTCAAGCACGAGGTCGCATTGATATTGACAGAGTTACTCACCACAATTTGTTGATATCAGTGTAGAGATTGCACGTATTACGGGGATCACTCGAAGGTATACCCACAATGATGAGTGGAAGCCTTTTGAGTTGATTTCGGGCTAGATACCCTGCCCTTGCATGTGGATCGGATTGTCGACTATCCCCCCAGGCTTTATTGTTATTGGTGGTGACCTTAGTGGCCTATATTTCTAGGTTCTTACTCGAGGTGACTATGGAGCGGAAAGTCTTCACGGTTTCTGGAATTGACGTTGACCAAACTCACTCAGGCTCCTTGGAGGGTATACCCACGATTATGTGTGGGAGCTTGCACCAGGGTGTAAGTCCATTAAGCAGGTCATCACCGTAACATTTCCACCCTATCCCAGCCCCTTCTCATCTCATGGTTGCGACATTGGATTTCATCACCAACTAGTGGCTTCGAAATTAGAAGGTTTTGTTTGCTTGGTGTTTCTTCCTAGATTTTGTTTACTAGCGTGTGTTGTTTGTTTCTCGAAGTTGACCATAGGATTTTCTTCGCGAAGTTTCTCACTCATTTACAATAGCTCCTCCACATCATTCACGTAGAATGCAGGGTTTATCTCGAGAGAATCTGGAAGGTTCTCAACCCTTTCCTACAAGTATACCTGAGGGATCTCCTCGGCAAGGTGAAGCCACAGTCGTCACCACACCACAAGTGGAACTAACTGACTCTCTAAAACGTTTTTGAATTACTAATACTCGAGAGGACTTTCGACGTCACCCTGATTCCGAGAGACCATTTATGTGACTGAATTCTTCTGGAGAATTAGTTGTTACATCTTCTGGATCACTAGTTGGACCCTTTCCTGGTATAGAAGGCCAAGATCTTTTTTGGTCTACAGGTGTTTTCCGATGAGACCTTTTTGGTCTAGGTTCACCTATGATTTCTGAAATTAATCCTCCTATGATTTTTTAAATCTCTAGTCCAGAGACAGTACCGTTGACTACAGCTTATCACTTTACTGTCCCTATCGAAATGGCCCATCTTATAGCTACTACGAGTGTTCCAACCGGGTTTACTGCGGTTAGTATTGCTCCCATGAACACACCGCGAATGCCCAATGTCACTCCGACACTACCACCTGGATACCGTGCATTGAATGCTTCCATTCCTTCTCCTGCGAAAACTCCATCTAGCTCTCCTAATGGTCCTTTTTCTTCTGGGCACTTTCTTCCCAGTTTTGTCCCAACACTCCCTCAATTTCATTTTGGAGGACCTTCTTCATCTTCTACTGGAAATCCTAATCCTAGTGGTGCTATTCCATCATTCACTCCAACTTATTAGTTTCCGGTTAGTGGACAATCTCATCAAGGTAGTATAAATCAACCCCCTCTCAGTTGGAAAAACCCAATTGGAACACCACCTTCGATGGGAGGACAAACTCCACCTTATGGGTAAAACATACCTCTGTCCTTGGCTCAGTATTGGAATCAGTTGATACAAAATCCTTCTCAATTGACTGGGGGACAACAGTTTCCAGTTGCGTTAGTAACACCCCCTAGCATGGGCCAACCATATCCAGGTTCGTTTAATCCCATTTGGGGGACGACTGCTCAAACTCAAGCCCCTGTTCTAGCGTATAATCCGATGAGCTACTATCCTATCCAACCACCACCGAATATGCCTGGATCTTCACATTATATGCAAACTATGTATGGTCCTACTGATTTGCTGATAGGGATTCCTCCCCAAAGCCACCAGTACCCGCAGGTGAATCGACAATTACCCTTTCTCGCCACTTTGGATCTTCCAGATTTGTCAAGTATTTTAAATGATCCTATTCGTCACTCTCCCCAATGGCCTATTATACCAACCAAGCTTCCATCGGACATTCCTAAATTTGACGACAAAGTGGGAGAGGACCCAAATAATCATGTTATGAATTTTCACCTATGGTGTTCATCCAACTCATTGATGGATGACTCTATTCTTTTACGTCCTTTTCAAAGAACCCTTACAGGTTCTGCTGCGAAGTGGTATATCGAATTGCCCCGAGGTTTCTTCTCTGAATTCAACACCCTAGCTATGGCTTTCCTTACGCATTGCCAATTGCCGATCTGTTATGACACGGGGACCAAGATTTTGACTTCCTTCAAACAGACTAAAGGCACTCATATCTCTGATCACATCCATGAGTGGTGAATGAGACGACGCCTCATTAAACTTGAGCTCCCTGATCAATTACTGGCAGAATGGTTTACAAAATCATTTGTGAAAGAAATCGGTAAGGACATTTCCATGGGTGGCATAGTCACAGAATAGCAGGCTATAAGTCGTGCTCAATAACTTGACCTCGTTTATTCACAAACAGGAACCCTTTATGATTTACTACTTGACTTACCTCGTCCTAATACTTCCAACACTTCAACTACTCTAGCTACCTCGCATGCGGTTGATGGTGTGATTGGTACTTCCCAAGCCCAATAACATTTCGGTTCAAGCACAAACCCTAAATCTGCTTCTTCTAATGTTCAAAATGCTCCATCTCCTACCACTCCCACCGGAAAGACTTCTGAGGTAAATTTCGTCCAATCTACCCCAGCTGGTAAAAATAAATCTAAAAAAGGGAGAGGTAAGAATAAGGAGGGCAAAAATAATTCTCAAGTAGAGAAAACTAAAACTACCCTAGTTGACGATCGGGATAAGCGCAAACCATGATACCCTTGCCTTATCTGTGGTGATGATCACTATACGAAGGATTGTCCACGACGTGCCGAGGTCACTAAGTTCCTTCAGGGAGCTCCGAAACCACTTGCACCGGCTGTCTTGTCCCAATCCTTTCCGTCTCAACAACAAGCTCAGTTGGTCATTCACGACCAACCTTCCTCTTCTACTACATCATATGTTTTGATGTGTACTGGTGATTCTAAGCAGAATAATGTTGCACTCACAATTCGAGCCAAAGATTATTCTCCCTCTAAGGAGAAGGTTGATGATTTACCCCCTTCCTTGGTACAACCCTCTCCCATGACTCCACCTACCAATGGTCCTCTTCATCTCAAACAACCGAGCCTCGAAACAGTTCTGCAACCCCCCCCAAAGGGAATCGTTAAGAAATCGGCTTTCAATCCTCATGCTCGTGCAACCCAGAACTACAACATTGTTGAATATCTCACCCAAGCACCTTCTGTGATGTCAACCATTGAAGTCCTTCAAACTTGTCCTGCACAACGGAAGGCGTTGTTGAAAGCTATGAGTGGAATTGACCCAATGGATACAAATTTAATAGTATTTGACTTGGAATATCACATTCTAAGGTTACCCCCTCAACTCGTGTTCCAGATACAAGTTGTTGTCTTTGACAAGAACATTTGCTGAACCATTATCGACGAGGGTGCCTCGACATGTGTCATGTCTCTTTCTTGCTGGAAATCCATTGGCTCTCCTTCTTTGAATGAATCACAAAATACTCTTAAAGCCTTCAATGGCTCTAGTTTTAAGCCCTATGGTGTTCTTCCTTCGTTGCCCATCACGTTAGAAGGAAAAACGGTCCAAGTCGAAGTGGAAGTCTTTGATGCTCCCCTTGATTATAATCTTCTCCCCTTGATTATAATCTTCTCCTTGGACGCAGCTGGATCGATTCCATGTGTGCAGTCGTGTCGACACTTTTCCATGTAGTATGTTTCCCTCATCAAGGAAAGGTTATTACCGTCAACCAACTTGCCTTCTTTAATTCTGATGCCCATACTGGCAATGTACCGTTTATTGCTAAAACCCCACCGGGTTATGATAATGTCGGTGTAGGCCTTCTCAAGGATTCTTCGTTAATGGGTACTTTCCCCATTCCACCACCCGATGTTCCACGCCCATCTGTTGCTTCCATCAACATGATCTCCACCTTGCCTCAAGAACATCCTGCGTCTAACGACCCCTGGATAGTCCCTAACCCTGGAGATCATCTTTGTTTCGATGACACCATGCCGTTAAGTCTATTTGAATCCACCTATCAGGCCATTCAATCGGCAACACCTTCTACCCCCTCTCTTGCTGAGTTGTCTCTCAATCCTTTTTGTGTTATTTTTTTGACTGATGAGATGGTCATGTTCGTCATGGAGGACACCCCTTGGGATGATGGGAATCATCATTCTATCCTCTTTCTAGAGCAACACACTCTTGAGAACTACCAATGGATCTCGACTCCATCGACCGTTGTCGTCATCTCGACCGTTCCCGAGTCTACACATGATGTGTTTGTTGAAGGGAACTTAAGCAATATCTCACCCATGATTCCCATTTACATATCCATTGACATATCCATTAAACCTGGAATCGTCAAAAATGTCCATATTGGAGCTTCATGTTCCCTTGATGAAATAGTCACCTATACGTCCCTGTTCAAAGAATTTCGTTATATCTTCGCCCGGAGTTACGAAGAAATGCTAGGTATCGACCCTGAGATTGTGATACATGAGATAAAGACATATCCTGATGCTAAACCCGTCCGAAAACTCCTTCGTCCAGTTCACCCACGTAAAGCGGCTACTATAAAGCTCAAAGTCGAGAAACTTCTGAAAGCCGTCTTTATTTATTCGGTGGATCTCACAGACTGGGTTTCCAATCTTGTCCTGATTGACAAGAAACAAGGTACGATTCGTGTATGTGTTGATTATAGGGATATCAATAAAGCTTGTCCAAAAGACAACTTTCCTACCCCTTTCGTTGATCAGATTGTCAATGACTGCGCCGGAAGTGAAATCTTCTCTCTCATGGATGGTTTTTCCGGCTATAATCAAATTAACATCATTCCTGAGGATCAACATAAGACTTCTTTTATTTGTCCTTGGGGTAATTTTGCCTATCGAAAACTTCCTTTCGGTCTCAAGAACGCTGGGGTCACTTTTCAATGCGCTATGTCTTATGCTTTTCATGATATCAAGCATATATTTCAACCCTATTTGGATGATTTACCCACTCATTCTATGCGCAGAGTCGATCACCCAACCCACCTCCGGGCCATTTTCGTTCGCTGTCGGTTCTACCGTATACACTTAAATCCTCATAAGTGCATTTTCTGTGTAGAATCTGGCCGTCTTCTAGGTTTTATCGTTTCCCTTCAAGGGATCTGGGTGGATCCTTTAAAGGTTAAGGAGATAGTTAATCTCCCTCCTCCTTCTACACTTCTCCAATTGCAAAGTTTGCAGGGGAAAGCAAACTTTCTTCGTCATTTTATCCCAAATTATGACGAGATAACTCATTGATTTACACGGCTATTAAAGAAGGATTTAGAGTTTGTATGGGATACCATTGCCAACCATGCTTTTAAATATTTGAAGTTGTCCTTAAAGCGAGCTTTGCTTCTCTTTCCCCCTGATTATAGTCACGATTATTTCCTTTACCTTGCTGCCTCAGATTACACCATTGGCATGGTTCTCGTCCAAGAGGATGATGCTCACGACGAACATGTTATTTACTACTTGAGTCAAAGTCTCACGCCGACTGAAATCAAGTATCAACATGTCGAAAAACTAGCCTTGGCTGCCGTTCAAGCCATCCAATGCTTTCGACACTATATCCTCTCATGCAAGACTACGGTGATTTCCTATTGCAACCCTATGCAACACATTCTGACACGTCAATTGCTAGGGGGAAAATACTCCAAATGGATCATGATACTCGAGGAGTTTGACTTGTAATTTGAATGCGCCAAGTCCAAGAAGTCTTTAGTTTTTTCTGAGTTGATATGCGATTTCCCCCATTCTGCAACGGAAAATGTAGCAACAGATTCATTACTCGATGAATCTCTTTTCCTTATTAGCACTGATGATCTTTGGTATGGTGATATCATTATATATCTCCAAACCCAGACTTTTCAGCCAACTTTGTCCAGTACTGACCGACGTTGTATACGCTGTCAAGCTCGTCAATACATTATCCTCGGGGATACTCTTTATCGTCGGGGGATTGACTCTATTTTTTGACGTTGTCTAACATTCGACGAAGCCGAGAAAGCTCTGAATGACTTCCATTTCGGAGCATGTAGTGGTCATATGTCTGGGTATGCTACCGCCCAGAAGATCTTATGCGCAGACTATTTTTTGCCTTCATTATTTAACAACTGCATCACTGCCGTTCAGAAATGCCATGCCTGCCAGACCTATAATTAGAAAATTCGGTCACATCCTACTCCTCTTCACCCTGTGGTCTTAGTTGGTCCCTTTACGAAATGGGGCATCCATTTCATGACATGTCACCCTCACTCGACCGGGGGGCATGGTTACATTATTGTAGTCGTTGATTACTTTATGATATGGGCCGAGGCGATTCTGACATTTGATAACACTGGAAAGACCGTAGGATTGTTCCTTTTTAATCACGTCATAGCTTGTTTTGGTGTTCCCCAAGCTATCGTCACTGATCACAGTAGCCACTTTAAGAATTTTATGATGTCCGAACTTACTGAAAATTTGGGTCTTCGTCATGATAACTCAACACCCTATTATCCCAGAGACAATGGCCAAGTTGAAGCGATTAACAAATTTCTCATAACTATGCTTCGACGAATGATAGGGATTCATAAAACAAGTTGGCACACAATGTTGTTTTCGGCATTGTGGGCATATCGGACATCCGTCAAGCCCGCTACTGGGTTTACACCTTTTCAGTTAGTCTATGGTGTGGAAGCCATTCTCCCTATCGAATGCGAGATACCCTCCTTAAAACTAGCTGTTGAACTCCTACCCAACACTTATGCTAAGGAAGAACGTCTATTATATCTTATGCGATTAGACGAAACTCGACGTGATGCCACCCTAGTCATAGAAGCTTAGAAAAAGTGTGTCAAGGCCCAATACGACAAGCATGTCAAGCCTCGCATTTTTTCCAAAGGTGATCTTGTTCTTCTCTATGAACAAGATCGACATATGTTAGGAGCTAGGAAATTCGAGCCCATGTGGTGAGGTCCTTATATCGTTCGACGAGTTTTGGAAAAAGGAGCTCGTGAGTTGGTAGATTACAATGGTATCCCTTTGAGTGAACCTAGGAATGGGTTGTACTTGAAGAAGTACTATGCATAAACTCATCTGTGCATGAGTACTTATATTTTTTATTGTATCATACTTCTTTTGTGTTACTATAGTTTGTTTTTTTAGTTATTTGGTCACTGCCCTTATGTGACGTTATGTTTGATTTCCAGATGTCGAAGTCTTCACTACCCTATATTTCCTTCGCTGATGGCGCTACTGTAGTACTTAGAACCTTGCTTCCACTGCATGGAAAATTTACGCCCCTACAAACAAACTTGTCTCCTTACGAGGTGTGTGCCTCAACCATGCGACCAACAACATTGCAGAGTATAGTGCCGTTATTGAATTATTGGTTGATGCTATCTCACTCGGAGTTTGTCATTTGGTTGTGCGACTTGATTCTCAACTTGTAGTACTACAGTTAAGTAATGTCTACACTATTCGAAGTCCTACTTTGTTATGGTTGTATTTGCAAATTTGCCTCTTGGAGCGTTATTTTGATTACATTGACTATCAACATATTCCTAGATGTCTAAATACATTAACAGATGCATTGGATAATTATGTATTAGACAAACATTTGAATCATTTATAAATCAATCACATCAATATTCACACAA
This sequence comes from Picea engelmannii, assembly GCA_009831015.1. Classification (NCBI taxonomy): domain Eukaryota; kingdom Viridiplantae; phylum Streptophyta; class Pinopsida; order Pinales; family Pinaceae; genus Picea; species Picea engelmannii. The sequence continues at coordinate 747,635 of ML780768.1, read as the reverse complement.
CACATGATAAACCGGTAGAATCCGTCTGTATATATAACGATCAAAAGAGTTTTTTACAAAAAGTGTGTCCGAAGACCAAAATGTCAAAATCTGAAGCTCATAGCTTCTACAAATTGACGTCATGGATGACGTTCACGGTAACACACGATTTCCTGAGTAACCCTACAGAGCAGTCGACTCATGGATGTTGATACTCCTACAATATGATGTTGATCGCGTCGTGGAACCTCTTCCAGAGACATGTCTGGAATATCTACAGTCAGGCCCTCTAGATTTTGTTCCACCACTTGATAATCCTCAGCATATTGTGGCGCGACCGCTACCTCTCCTCGCCGCTGAATGGGAGAAGTACCAGGAGGTCGGTAAGGTCCAACATCTGTGTTATCAAAAATGAATTTTGTATTAGTCTTTGGACGAGCATATAAAACAAAAACATTTGAATATGATAAAAAATCACAAAAACATTTAAAAAGAAAAAAATGTGTGCACTTCTTACCAAGGTCCCCCCACTGAGCATCCTCTGGTAGTACTAAGTCCTGATCTCCTCAGAAATCCAACCCGGCATAAGCATAGTTGTCAACCATCAACAGCTGTGGTTGAAGCTAGTCAAATAAAGTATCATCATACTTGATGATCGGTCCAGCCACATGATGGGCCATAAGCTGACACCATCTCAACATCCTTGGATCCCTAGGAGCCGGTATATTCCACTCAACCTACAGCCTCAGTAATGGGACCCTCTCAAGGAAGAAGGATACTAACAAAGATCCATACCCGAATTGCTTCAGGTTGCCTCGTCTGCATTTGGTCAACTGTCTTTTTACGCTACGAAGCACAACATCTGCCCAGTTGAACACCCGAGGCTCAGTACACTCAATAGCATACTGGAAGTAACTCTATAATACCATGTGAGGAGCAGAACTCCCAGCCATCCGAGCTATGGTAAATATGATAGTACGAAGGGTCAAGTCTTATACCCCCCAAATACCTACTTTTCCTTTCTTTCTCTCATCCTCGGAAACACAGTGTAAACAACTGTACTCACTCATTTGCAGCCCACCACCTCTGCTACCAATCAAGCTCACATAGTACCCCCACCGTGACAATCCAGTCAAAAATTAAATGTCCTCAATATCTAAGGACAGTGTGTGGACCCCCACATGAAATACCTGCTGATCAGGGTCCCACATATGCACCAGGTACTCTAACAACTTGACTTGGGCCCTCATACCCGGGATACGAAAGTACTTTAGGATTCCATAGTTTCTCAAAGAAACAATAGTAGGTGGATGATTTCTGGCAATTGCATTGTCTTTTTCATGCTCCTTTTCACGCCATTCAAGCACCATTTTGATGGCCAATTATCTGCATAAGAGGCACAACAAGAAGATTAACAACTTTTTTTATGTTTTGGTTCTTGTGCATAGTGTGAGAACCTCCCAGGCTGCCTTAGGATCACCTGTGAGAATTTTCCATTCTCGCAGGTCCCGTGTAGCCTACTTGCGAGAATGGCAGAGAGAAAGTAGGGCTTGAAAAATCAACCCAAAAATGAAATTTTAACCAATGAAATTGCAAAATTAAACCATGAAAGTGTTAAGGACAAAAAACCTACCTCACTGTCGCTGACGGCTCGTTGAATGGACACTCGTAACACCCGCAATCTGACGCCGAACTTTGAGGGTAAAAGAGGGGTTTTTGAGCTCAAATAGTGGAAAGGTAAAAATGATGTTGTAAAAAGAGTATTTACTCCTTTTTATTTACTTTTACTATTTCATTTGGTTTTTATGATTATTTATCTATTAAACCGTAATCCCTAATGTCATTTTGAGTGTAACTTTTCCACGTGTAATGATTTTGATGGTCAAATACAGGGATACAGACATGTTTTTCTTTGTCATTGCATGTTTTTGATTTTTTTTTATGGTTTTTGTATAAAACCTCGAGCGTGGTCTTTGTCCATTCTCACGCTCGAAAATACATGAGAACCCGATCGAGGATACTTTTATCACTTTTTCGGGCTCAACAAGGTTATACGAAAAAGGAACCCCACTGGAGTCCTCTTTAAGCTCTTTTTAGACTCTCTAAACATGAAAAGATAGCCGAGCAACCTTGCTATTCTCGCGCTCGATAAATTATTTGAAGTAAGCGTTTAGTGAGCGATAATTTCTCTCTTTTTCGGTCTCATGCAGAGTATTTTATGAAAAAGGAACTAAGAGAGTTCTCTTTTAAGTGTTTTTCCAGACTCTACAATCATGAAAAACCTTCGAGTTTTCTATCTCTGGACTCGTTAAACAAACATTGACAGACCCGTAATGGGATCGAACCACTCCTTCTTAGGGTTCGTTAAACATACTCCGAGGGACTCATCTGAAGGATGAGATTACATCAACAAACATATGTTATCCTCCTCAAGCTTGCGTAAAAATAAAGAGGTACTCGCCAAAAATGGTGGGGGAAAATTTGGGAAAGGGAGATGTTTTCATCTTCATATTGATTGGCAGTAAGTGTCGCTCTTGAACATAACACCCCCTATTCATCATTTGAAGCCGATTTGGGAAATCCATTTACCTCTCATTCGATTTTTTACAAGGTCATTCCTTGTGTCGTCCTTAAGTCAATGCTGCCAAATTTTTGGTCTTGTCGTTCATATGTTCAAGAGAAGTCCATTTGAAACCTATATTGAGTCGACCATCTGTAGTTATCCATTCTCTCCGTGTCAGTCTTCCTTCTGTCTAGTCCAATTCACATCATACTCTGTTTCACCTTCAAAATATGTTACTCATTTTGTGTCATTGATGGGGGATACATCAAGGCCCTGCCGTGACGAGTTTTGTTCCGTCGACTTCAGCTCATTATCCGAAATCAAGACCTAGAAATTATTTGGTACCTTGGAGCTTGCATGCCTCAATGGCAGGTTTCCTCGCTTTTGACAGTGGGTTTACATCATTGACTCCTGATCGAAAGATTCCATCAAATGTTTGACTTCAACTCATTCATTCACACTCTATGGATTATACTAGTGTACCTTAGGAGTCATTAACATCAATGGTGATTTCCCTCACACTTGTTAATGGTTTCATCAATGACCGGTAATCAAGTGGTTTCTGCCATGTTCGACTTCAACACATGTAATCACATGGTTAGATGCGTACTTTGGGTGACGATATTGAAGACCCTGGATATCATCTCTTTGGTCCAGGTTGCGATGGATTATGTATAATTTGTGACACATAGATCCACTGTGTATGTCTCATGGCTATGTCATCTTAATTTGAAATTTCTCACATAGATCCACAGTGTATTCCTGGTGGCTATGATATATTTTGACGGCATGAATCCATAGTGTATGATTGGTGGCCATGAATTATGTCTACAATGTCATTTGTCTATGATCTGAGTATGGGAATGCCTACCTCAAAATTGGTATATATGATATTCTGCAGATGCTTGGTTGTTCACAGGTTTCCGATTAGGTGTGCTCCTGGTTTCCGACACACACATGCAACTTACAAAGTCTTTCGACTATCACCGGTTCCAACCTCATACATTGGGGGGCATTCTATTACCCATGATTTTGGTCATCATGATGATGTATTGATGATGGTGTACTCAGGCTCTTCATAAGAACTTTCTCCTGAGAAAAGTTACTTTCATATCTTCCTAGAAAACTCATTTTTGAAGAAGGTTCGCAGGCTGCTAGTATATTTGGGTGCGAGAATGCCTAATTCTCCTAGGCTTCCTTAAGACAGGGTGCGAACTTCTTGCACTATGTTGAACAACTAGGGTGCGAAATCTTCCTAAAGCATGGAAAAATATGAATTCTCGATGTTTCTAGAAGGGAATCTTCTAGAAGGATGGGTTGGCATTCGAATGGTTATTATAGTACTGGATTCCCTGATATTTTGGGATAATTCTTATCCAAGTAACTAATTCATTCTCTCCTATATATTGAGGGAATTCTCATGGAAAAGTTTAGGCAAGATTCATTGGAGAATTGGTGAAAGAATTGTGTGAAGGACTTAGCCTGAACAATAGCTTGGAGACTCTAGCAGGTCTATCAAGAGGATTTGATCTTCTTCATGCAAGGATTGAGAAAGTGTGTGTGTCGAAGCTAAGAGACATTGAAAGGAAGTTTACGACATCAACGCTTAGGTTGTAATCTTTACTTTCCATTCATATGATACAGTGACATGTCCCATTCCCATAAAGCTATTTCCACTTTATTGTGTAATTCCTTGATCATACACATAAGTTGACAATTGAATACATTGTACTATCTTCACTTTGGTTGGTTTGTGTTTTCTTGGTCTGGACTTCACAAGAGCACTGGAGCGAAGCAGGAGCAACAAAGACCCTAGGAAGTGATATAAATGTATGTTACTTGTTCCTTCCTCCTAGTTAACTCAATAGTCAAAACTTAGGGAAAGAGTCATGTCCTGTCCCATTTTGTTCTATATCCAAGTGGATCTAGGGAGATCAGTTAGTGTCCGCACCTATCAATTAGTCCGATAACAAATTTGACCCCTATTTTCAACAGTTAGACCCATCTTTCATGGCAGACAATTCAAAATATTCAGGGATTTGTTTTTATTTTTTGGCACATTGTTGATTTAGACCTCTTGAGCCTGGGGAAGAGTCTATTCTATATATTTTTATAATTCAAATGTAAAAGGGTTGGTCAATTGAGAAATGTTCATAGAACATGATCCAGATTGTAAAGTAGCTCACATAGCCTCTTGTGTCCATCAATCCAATAATATAGTCACAACAGTTACAGGGTTCATGTGTCATTTATTTTGGTGAAGTGCATATGCATTTGTTTATGTTTCTCCCTTATCTGTTATAATTGTATGTGTTTCCAATCTGAATTATTCAATAAAAGACTGAAGAACATAATTTGTTGATACATACACTATGTTTCTAGCTTTGACATAATTATCAATGTTTTATACTCAATGGTTAATTCTAGGAGTATTGATTGCTCTGCTATTACCTAGTCCTCTCATCTTCTCTTCCAAATCCAAAATCAACCTCAAATAATCCAACAAGATTGCCAACCTTGTCCTATAGGGTTGTCTGTAGAACTTGTCTTTGATTGAACCCCAACTTGTGACTCCATTGCCCAATGACCTAATTCATCTAATCCAACCAAACCATTTAAAAAACAAAACCTTTTACTTTCTAACTAGCCTAAAATTCCCAACAAACAAAGCTAAATCATACAGAGAGATCCCTCTCTGAGTCTTGGAGGGCTAGATCCTTGACTCCAAAGTAGCTTTCTAGTTACCTCTCACTATTACTTCTTCAACCTGAGAAATCATAGAGTGATAACATAGTGGCGACCATACTGGGGAGTGTTCCTCATAAATCATATCGTGTTCAAAATATGATTACTGATGATGCACAGTGATCAGACACAAGAAGGCTGAATCATCCACATGGTGAGTCCAATCAATTTCAGATTAGTTCCAATTCAAAGACTCCACTAGAGAAAGAAACTAAAACATGACCAGACCATCTGAAAAGGTCAAGTATTTAAGTTGGAAGTTTATCTAAGATATGATAGGTTTTATTTTTAATTATTTCTTCCCTTCTCATGATCCCAATCCATATGATGTTGCCAAAATTTATGTAGAGAATGTTCAACCTAATGATTCTCAAGAGGTTAACCCTAGTGTTACAATCCGTTTACATACTCCTACACCTATACAAATCCGAGATAGATACAAGCCTCTTGTCTTACCTCCCATACTCCATGATTTCACTACTAATTACTTCAAATATCTTCCTATATTTGATGGAGAATATGGTAACATCACTAGTGAGAAAAAAATTCAAGGTTTTAAAAATTATCTTGACCTTTTTGAGGTGGAAAAAGTGATGTTAGTATTAGGATTTTTGCTTTATCTTTGCAAAGTAGAGCTAAAAAATGGTATAAATATCTGCTAGCTGCAAGCATCAATGATCTCAATCAATTTGTAAAAGCTTTCTTGGATCAATGGGTGATCAAGAGGAATCCCTTCCTCATTTTGGAAGAATATGATCACTTGAAAAGATAGCTAGTAGAGACAGTGCAACAGTTTTCAACTAGATTCAATCAAGTTTACAATTCCATGCCATCTTATATAATACCACCTCCGCCAAATAGAAGATGCGCTTGAAGCTCGCCTTCATTGTGTTCATGAAGAAAAAGAACAAGCCATAGAGACCTTAAAGCAAGCAAAGGAGGAAGCCAGAGAACAATGTCGGGTTGTGCAACAAGAAAAAGATGACCTCCAAGCCAAGTTTGCAGAGGATAGAGCACGGATCCAGAAGGAGAAGGAACAACTGCTATCAAAGTAGATTGGAGTTAAAGAAGCAGTCATTAGAGCACTTCGCTTTGTGATGGTATTAGAACAGATGGAAGAAGACTGAGTAGAAAGACAAGTAGGGAAGCTTGATGAAGCCATTCAACAACTCCAACAGAGGATAGTTGAACTAGAGTTACAAACAATGCCAAGAACTTCGAAGGAAGTGCGATATCTAAGAGGAGAAACAGTGAGGAGCATAGTTGAGAGAATCAAGTCATTTTCCTTGGAATGGAAACAACTGAGCAGTCAAAGTGCGCAGACCTACGAGTGCCTTATAGAGGACCTTGAGATAAGGACATTAGAGTCATAGCTCCAGGAGGAAAAACAACAAGCAATAATAGTGCAAGCGCAATTGAAACTACGATCACCGATCGAGAGGATGAAAAGAGATCAGGAACAACGCATGTTTCAACAACAGGCCCATGCCATTCAAGGTAAGTTCATGGAAGTGACCCAACGACTCCAATGAGTGCAAGATGAAGCCTGCACACTTTTTGAGGAGATTGAAGGACAAGGTGCACAATTAGAAGAAGTAGTCACGTCAGTTGAACAAATATTGGAAGGACCTGTCCCCGAGAAGGTCATTCAGGGGTTCACTGAGCAGGGGGATTTGGCTAAGAAATAGGTCGAAGTAGCTCGAGCCAAGATCAAGGAATTTGAGGCAGAGTTACCCAGATCAGAGTGACTCGGGATGGGTCACATGTGAGTGTTGGGGGCCTATTGGCCTTTGACCAAATTTTGGATAACCTTGGTCATGTTTGACCAATTTTGGAACTTCGACAGGTTGGTTGAAGGCAGAGTATAAGGTGAAGCGAAGATCGCGGGACCTCAAACCCTTCTTAGCGCATTTTTGGGTTTAGGGGTTATGTAATGGGTATGGGATTTCGGCCCATGGGTTTACCCATGTTTAGGTCCTTTTGTATTGTATAAATAGAAACCTAGGCGATGTAAGTGAGAGAGACCTAGTGGAGAGATCTAGTGGAACTGGCTTAGTGTGAAGCTAGAGGCTTTGTTCATACCGTGTGTTAATAACTTGCAGAGCTAAGTACAAGTGATTGTAAGAAGCTTGTGTGAAGATTGTAATAAGGCTTTGTGCTTAAACCTATATCGGGGAAGGAGGATCTGGCGAGGTGCACACAGATCTCTTGTCCTATGCAGAGTAGGTTTTGTGGATCTGTTCTTGTAGAAGATTGAGAGAAGATAATAAAGAAGAGAAGAGTTTGGTGGATGTACCCCACACTGGGGTAAACCATGTATATCATGTGTTGTGGTTGCTTTGTGCATTATAGTTGTTATGTTATTGATGTGATGTATGCTTAGTGCAATGATATATGTTAGATGCATATGATATAATAGCTTAGTTCTTAGTAATGTGTATCAATGCTAGATCTGATCTATTTATATATGCTAAGTGCATAGATGTATTAGATCTTGTTGAATACTGCATTGCTCTTTAACTAAGGTTTCGACCTGTGATGTGAATAAGGGTTAAATATTGACGAATGTCAATTGCTAAGTGCTCTATTAGTCTTATAATCACAGATTTGTGTCCCATCTAGGTTGTAGACACTTGAGTCATGTAACCACCTCTGCCTCTACCTCGAGTGAGACTTCACCTCCTTCGCACGTGTTGCCAAAAGGGCCGGTAGTTAGGGTTTTGTTGGTGCGCTGTTAAAGCATTGAACCCTCGATTTTCCCCTGTGCCAACAACAAACATTGGTCACACCACATGCAAGGGCAAGGTAGCTAAGAATGAAATTTAGAAAAGCAAAGGTGTAAACGTATCAATTTTAAGATATCACACATGTGACTGCAATGGGGGAAATACTTGCGGTACCTAGGAAAAACAAACAATCACTATCTCAACTCCCTTAGAGGGTTCCCACCAACAATAAGGGTACTTGAACATTGGGTGATTGTTGTATGTAGGTTATCGTAATTGTTCCACAAACCTTCTCTAGCGAGTCCTGAGACCTAATCAACTAGTTTGGTTCTCGAAAGGCCCTTTCATTGCTTTAATTCTAAATGACAACTTGGATTTAATTATTTCATAAGGAAGCCTCCCTAGGCTAGGAGCCTCTGAGTTTGAAAAGAGAAAGATCAGATCACCTAGGTGACAATAGTACCTAGTCTATGTTGCATTTAGGCACAATAGATTCTTTTAATTTAAAGGAGGACAATATCATTACAAAAATTTTAAAATTGCTACTAGAAAAATAAAATATTGAATTGCACTGTAATGTAGATTATTCCAATTCAACACCAACATAACAATTAACTTACCAAAACAATCAAATAATAAAGTGTAATAGATGTTAACATTTTCTACTAAAATTTTAAAATTATTTAAAATTAAAATAATTAAATGACATTCAATTGGATTTAAACTTATAATTTATCATATGCTTCAATTGAATACTTTAACTAATTAAATTAACTCTTAAAACTTAATGATTTTAATTGAATTACCAAGATAGTAAATAAATTAAATATAGAATATTTATAAACCCAATTCAATTTGGTTTGGAAGTTAGAAGTTACTTCTTAGTGTTAGTTGTCCACTTTGACCACTAGATAAAGTGTATCGTTCTAACCTTGAAGGTTGTGTGTGAATTAAGATTTGAATACATAGCATTTTGGAATTGTTCAATTATTATGAAAGGTATTTTTTCTTTTTTGATACACTATGTGAATAGATTGCATAATATGTATATATGATTAAAGAGTGGAATACATCATGGTAGATGTACTTTGAATTATATTTTAACTGTGTGTGTGTTTTTTTTTAATTTGAAGGTTATAAAATCTATGATAATTCAATTTCAATTGGCATGGAGGACAATTATTATTAACTACTATCAGGGAATGCAGGATGATTCTCATTTTTATTAAAAGAAAACCACATCACTTGAAATGACCTATTGGTCGTCCTCCAAAATCTCTTGGAATGTTAATTTGTTTCTTTACATCTAAGGAAGATGAATTCTTAGCCAATAAGAAGAAGTTTTTGACAGTTTCAATATAGGTAGTATCCACACAAAAAACAATTGATCATAGTTATGGCTACATCATTTAACCTCTTTCCCAAAAAAATGTATTTCAATTGTAATTATCTCAATTGATAAAAAAAAACATTTTATAAATTTTATTATTATTTAAATTACAAAATTTATGTTTGATTCAAGTAATATATTACTATTGTAATTTGAATAATGTAAGATTATCATTTTTAATCTTACACTGGTTAGTAAAGTCTACCAATTTGTTTGACTAATCTATATTTCCATAATATACATAAAAACTAGGATAGGATGTTGGGTTTTCTTACATATTTGGTAGTATTTTACATTTTTATGTATATGTGTTTCTTATGTATTTGAGGTGGATATGATCACTGAATATTACAGTTTCATCCGTAATTTCATATTAGTTACAAAATATTTATGTAATTTTGTTTAATATGTATTGGGGTGGATATTATCAGTGAATATTTATTTGGACATCTAGTTCACAATACTCACTCAAATTTCACAATACTGGAGTACCCTTTTTGGGCATTTTTCACTGCCACAAACATTGCTATCAAATTGATTAAGTGTTACAAAATGCCCTTTTTGCCACAAACATTGCTCTCAAATTGATTAAGTGTTACAAAAATTTGATTAAGTGTTACAAAATGCCCTTTTCGCCACAAACATTGCTCTCAAATTGATTAAGTGTTACAAAAATTTGATTAAGTGTTACAAAATGCCCTTTTTGGGCATTTTTCACTGCCACAAACATCGCTCTCAAATTGATTAAGTGTTAAATATGTTTGAATTATGGTGCTGCCCAGGTTCGAACTAGGTACCTTCAGTGTGTAAGACTGACGTGATAACCGACTACACCACAGCACCTTATTATATTTCACTCAGAAGTTAATATTCCGATAAAGAAGGGCAAGCTTGCAACCAAGCTAATTGAAAATATTGCATAGCCAAAATAAAAAACTTAGTTTTAATACTCCCGCTGAAATTCCATATTCGTTAATAAATACCAGTAGAGGGACGCCAATGGTGTAGCTGGGAGTATTAGTTACGAGCAGCTCAGAGTTAAATCATGGAGATGTGAATAATTATGCAGAGGCTAAAGGTGGTGCTGCTCCATCGTTATGATATGTTTATGATGGTTGTGGCATATATGGTTATGATGATATGAGTGATGTAGTTGTAACATTATTTGCAAATATACTTCATTCACATATATTAACAAAATAGAAATAGTAATTAGCACTTAGAATATTATTCTAAGTGTAAGTGTTTGTTGTTTGAATACATGAGTTCGAGGATATATGGTTAAACAAAATAGAAATAGCAATTAGCATTTAGAATATTATTCTAAGTGTAAGTGTTTATTGTTTGAATACATGATTTCGAGGATATATGGTTATGTGTGAATATTGTTGTGGCAATATAATTTTATTCTACTTATATTTTGGTCTCTATACCTATAAAAAAATGAAGAGTTAGTCTACATGTAAAGGTAAATTGAAACAAGTATTAATATATATACCTTTGCTCTAAATGTTTGATTGAGTGCATAGAATTGATTTTGGTGGCAAATTGTTTATGGGAATGGCTTACATGGTCTTAAGTGACAATAACCTAATTCTTTTACTTCACTCTTATTGTTTGATCAAAGTATAGAAAGGAAAAAATAATTTGTGAGGCATATGCCTTACTCTTTTCTTCTTGGATATAGAGTGCAAATAGAAGAAAGATGTACTCACTATGGAGTGCAATAGACACTCTCGTTTGAATGGTTTCAAAAGTGTCTTCAATGTCTTTTGTTATGTGTACAATATCCCACTCATTTTCTCTACTCAAATATGGAACAATGAATCAATACAATATGAGCATAACCCCTTTCTTCTCTAGTGTCCCAATATTTAATAGGTTGTGATAGTTGTCCAAGGTTAAGGATTTGGCAAGCCTCGACTTTCGATTAGAATAAGGTTTTTAAACCCTCTAAATTCTTCTCGAAAGTCCACATGTAAGAGTAATGGGCATTGACATGACATCCACTTGTTACTATGATGGTCAAAGCATATGTCAATTTACAAGAGACATAACCTCCTCATACAAATTCCAATTGAGATGATAGTTGCACTATGAGAAAGCTTTCAAGGAGTAGAACAATATCGAATGATTCTAAAGTTAAAACTTCATTTGTAAAGTTTTGACTTGAAAACTACCATTTAATGTCTTTAATAAATTTTGAAAGTTTTAAAACTCCAAATCACCAAAATAAAACCTACCCCTAAAATAAATTTTAAGAGTTTATACCTTTAATATATAAGTTTTACTTATAAAGAACTAAAAAAATTACAAATTATATAACAATCTATTTCATATGATAAAAATTTATAAATAAAAAACAAATATTTACATAAATATTTTTCTAGCAAGTTGGATCACATTTAATTACAAGGAAAATTAGTTTACATAAACCACATGGAAATACAATTGGAAAGATTACAAAATCAAATCAAACAGTTATCATAAATAAATTTAGAGGAGACTCTCTTAATGTAATGTAGATACCCAAAAAGACATGGGCACAAAAAGGATGCGTGTCTCTTCAGAGATGGATGTATGATTGGTATTTGTTAAACCCCTGCAAGCTTATTGTGAAATTTTCCCATCTTGTGATGTTCTCTAAATCATGGTATACGAACTTTTCTTCACAACTTGCAAAAGATAATAAATGTGTCATTCGTGAGCTCCACTTACATTTAATATAAAAAATACAAACAGGGAAAGAAGGTTATGGCACACATTATATTAGTTTTGCGCACTCATATAAAGGTGACATGGAACTAAAATTTTGCAACTGCTTGAATATCCGATGGTAATGGAAATTATATTTTATGTAAATGTATAAATTTTATGTAAATGAAAAAATGTTAATATGTTCCGATCAATTCATAAGATAATTAAGTATTTGAATATAATTAAGTACTTTGTAACTTGTTCATTGGATATAGTTTTCAAGAATTATTATTTTTTTATTTTTTTATATTGAGTATAGTTTTAAAGAAAAGTTTTAGGGTCAATTTTTGTTATAAAGATAATTTTTCATATATATTTAAATTTATTAATATATATTTTTTTATCATTTCATAAGATAATTAAGTACTTTGTAATTTGTTCATTAGATATTGGATATAGTTTTTAAGAATTATTATTTTTTGCATATTGAGTATAGTTTTCAAGAATTATTATTTTTTGTATATTGGATATATATATAGCCATTTGTATCTCCATAGCTATATAAAGAAGTGTAATAAAAGTAATGAAACAAAGTGAGGAATATTGTGAATGTATCAATCATTGCTTGAGGAGTGTTATCTTTCCTTAAGGATTAATATATGGTGTTACCCTATCTCAAGGGTTTTGACTATTTCTTGTGTTCAATAATTTGGTGAACGGTTTGGATTATTCTTGTTGATATTATTGGTTATTTAAGAAATATATTTTCATATCTATTCAGGTACTTAACAATTTGTATCAAAGCACTTTCCTTGGCCAAAGAAGGGGATACATTTTTTCTCTTTTTGCAGATTTTTGTTTCTAGGGAAAAAAGAGGGCAGCACACTTTAGGTTGAGATTTGAAACTTTGTGTATAATTTGGCTGAACAAATTGGATATTTGAATTCCTCTTGGAAAAATACCCAATTTCAAAAAAACAATCGGCTGAAACGAAATATGGGAAGTAAAGTTATGAGCATTTTAAATTCAACAGTTTTTCAGGGTTTTCTAGAAAAAGTCGTGATTTTTTGTGGTAATTTTTTTTAAACCCTAATTTTTGTTGCAAATTTATTTCAAGCAATATGTCATTTACTAGAAAAGATGATGTCCCTAGTATTGAAATTTTTTTAAAAGCAAAGAAGTGAATTTGGAAAAAATAGAGAGGTATAGTCCATTTACACTTACAAGATGATGTGGCCCTTCGGTGGCGGTCACTTGACTATGAAAAAATGATGGCTCTCTTTGATGAAGAATTTGAAAAAGTGTTTTTAGACAAATGGTCTCATATGAAGTGTAAGTATAAAGATATCACCAAGGGTTTATTTTCATGTAGAAAATCTATATTACAAGTTCATGGATGTATTCATAAAGAAAATGTAATTGCTTTTATTAACACTAGCTGCTAACAAGATTTTATAAATGTTCAGTTGGTTAATAGATTGCAAGTTTTTGCAAAGAATATTCACATTACACAGTTTGAGGGTAAAAATGTTCAAAATTTTTAAGGTTTGAAGCTTAGTATGGATAAATATGTATTACATTCATATTTTTATGCTATAGATATGGATGAGGTGGATATTGTTTTGGGATACCCTTGGATGGCCACAATTGGTACAATTAATATTAATGTGGAAAAGGTGTTTTTAAATCTTTGGTACAAGAAAAATAAATTCACATCACAGGATGTGTCTCTTAGTAAGAAAGATGAGCCCATGGAGGCTAGCAAAGTAGTTATTGCCAAGTTTGAAGTTGAATCAGAGGCAGAGTCTACAGAAGGAGATGAAGCAAAACCACATGAAGGACATAATCATGAAGCTAAGGAGGTCATTGACTCAAAGGCACAAATTGTTGTAAATTTGAAGAAAAAAGAAAAAATTCCTACAGTTGTTGTATATTGCCATCCACATCATATAGAGAAACAATAGTCATCAAGGCAAGGGAGTGTGCATCAACACATTTATGCACTAGGAGGTGCATGGAGGCATACTAGCACTAGAGGAAGACATCATGCTAGAGAACTAATCCCATGGAAACACCGACATAATGTAGATCAAGATTAGGGTGGCAAGGAAGAAAATGGACATCATGTTCAACTTCCATTGTGATGGATGGAGGATCGTACTTGGTACTAGTTGGCTACATTGCTTAGTCAGTCATATTGTATGGTTTCTTCTTGTGTTTCGAGGATGAAACATGTAAAGGGGGATGGCACGTAGTATACGTAGGGAGACAATATGGGGTACTAAGGGAGGTACCCAATGAGAATGTGGTTATGTTTTATTAGTGGAAGTCATTTAATATATGAGAATGTGGTCATTCAATGTAAGGTGGACTAGGTCCACTATATTAATAAAGACTCACTATGGTATTTAGATTTAATAAATGTGAGAAGACTCTCTAGAAGGTTCTTAGGGGATAGATATAGCTATATAAATAAGTGTAAGCAATGTAATGAAACAGAGTAAAGAATATTGTGAATGTATCAAGCATTGCATGAAGAGTGTTATCCTTAAGGATTAATATATGGTGTTACCCTACCTCAAGGGTTTTGACTATTTCTTGTGTTCAGTAATTTGGTGAGTTGTTTGGATTGTTCTTGTTGAGATTATTGGTTATTTATGAAGTATATTTGAAGATCTATTCAAGTACTTAACATAAATACTTGCGGTACCTAGGACAAACAAACAATCACTGCCTTAGCTCCCTTAGAGGGATCTTGCCAACAATAAGGGTACTTTCACATTGGGTGATTGTTGCATGTAGGCTATCCTAACTATTCGTTAAACCTTCTCTAGCGAGTCGTGACACCTAATCAACTAGTCTTGTTCTGAGAAGGCCCTTTCATTGCTTTAATTCTAAATGATAACTTGGATTTAATTATTTCATAAGGAGGCCTCCCTAGGTTAGGATCCTCTGAGTCTGAAAAGAGAAAGATCAGACCACTTAGGTGGCAATAGTGGCTAGTCTAAGCTGCATTTATACTTTCACGTTTCTGGTTAGAACTTTTTACTTAGTGAGAGTTTGAGTAGGAACATTTTGGCGCTTACATTTTATCACTAGCGTTTTTTTATTGCCCAACCAATAAAAGAAAAATATTGCAAATCATTGATTAAATGTTTTCAAAGTTGAGTGACAAAGATCAACCCGACACTCTACTAGAGGAGTCGACATATTTTCATTAAACTATGAAACACAATAGATGTTTTTATTTTTAAAAGAGGACAATATCATTACAAAAATATTAAAATTATTACTTTATCCTCAAAATAGATGGAATTGTGACAACACTCATTTACAAAGGGGAAGGAATTGTGGAATGTGAGTAATTTCCCAGGGAGGAGGGATAAACATGATTTTGTATTGTCTAAATGTAATTGGTCTATCAATCACAAGGTTCTATTTGTTCAAGGGAAAAGAAATCTCAAGAATTGTATTGAGAATTTTGAGGGAAAAGATTGCATAGCTACACATCCCAATACATTGACTACTAAAGAACTGCTTGTGCATCGACATTACCATTTAGCAACTTCTTGTACCAGGAGCTATCTTGGGAACTATGAACAAATAATTGTTAATTTTTTATAGCCATGGTAGCCACATACCTTTATATGCTATGGAAGAGGTAAACCAAATAGGCATAAGCTTGTTGACATTGCTTGCACATAATAGTCATAGGCTGAAACCCCAAGATATCAACATGTTTGGACCCTTTAAGAATTACGTCAGAGATGAGTGAGAAAATTGGATGGCAAAGAACCCAATGATAGAGGTAAAAATATTTGAATTAGGATAACTTAGTAGTGGAGCTTTTCAAAGGGTTCTTAGACCTTCCAATATTAAAGATGGATTTATGTGAACCAAAATTTGGCAACTCAACAATGATACTCTTACCAATGACATGGCTTGTAGTCAATGTTGTGAAATACACGGTGAGGAACATTTTGATGTTGTGGTAACCATATTGAGCCTCTCAAGGAAATTGTCATCTACTAGGTGATGATGATGAAAATGCAAGAGCTACACAATGAAATAATTATGCAATTAAAATGGAAATGAATGTTGTTGCATCACATGAACCACTTATAATTTATGCAGATTCTAATTAGAGTGACACAGCTGAAATGAACATGATTGAAGGCTGACAAGAAATGGGAACTATAGATGAAGAATTGGCATTACCAAGACAAGTGAGCTCTCTTGAGTAGTTAGCAAAAGCCATGATGAATATAAATTGAAATATTGTTACCAACATTAATGAAGAAGGCCTTAACATGCCCTCATTGCCTATAATTATAAACAATGATGACATTGTCCATTATTTTGTGGATGTTAGAGGTGAGGAAGAACATAATGGATAAGACAAGGAAGAAGAATCACAACATCCAGAGGATTCTCATAATCAAACAAGTAATGATTTATTACTATCACAATTCCTAAGTCTACCAATGGAGAGAGTGGTAGAAAGATCCAGGACATGTTCAAAATATTCTATTTAATTAAGCATTGGCTACTAGTTACTAACTTCGGAGGATTACCTCATACTCTTGGCCAATGTAGAACGAAAGAAAAAAGAGATGTTGGAATTGAAGAAAAAGAAGAATGATACTTCAAATGAGAAGAGGGACACAAAGATTGTTGCAAATGAATAATGAAAGAAATAAATGATGCAAAGAGAGAGAAAGGAAAGAATAAATGCAACAAAAACAAATTTCTACGCATGAAAAAGAACAATGCAAGGACCTAGAGAAAATTCAAAAAGAACAAGAAAGAAGAAGCTTGGTAGGAGTACAAATGAGTTTGAAAAGAGGAGAAGATTGAGAAATTCAGCAGACCAAATGGCGAAGAATATGCAATCCTTCCAAGATCTAATAAACATTCAAATCGCTAAGTATCATTTGGTTGCAACACTTCCCTTCTTTCTTACTAGTTAAGGGGCCATTCCTATATGTTCCTTTGCAACACCTCCAATTCTTCCAAGGGTATTGAGCACAAGTCAAAATCAATTTTTTCCATTGCCACCATGGATGCAAGAAAGAATGGCACCCAAACTTAGAACAAGAAAATGTAGGAAACTCAACCCACCCAGGCATTGAAGATACTCATCATCCAAATTGATTTAGAAGTTTTTTTGTTTAACCTAGCTAGATGCAATGTGGATTTTGTTATAGAGTCAATTTTGTTGCGTGTGTCAAGTTTTCCCCCTTTTTGAACATACTCTATATTAGGATGCATTTGAAACCCATCTATATAGGAAATCTTCTTATTTATTCCATTTATCTCAATTTCCTCTTCAATTTAAGTCATTGTATTTGGATACCTCTAATCTAAATGGATGCATGTCTTTTTACACTAACAATTTATTTGGGACTAGAGTGTATCTTTAGTCACCAAGTAAAATAACAACATAAACAAGTCGGATACACAAACCTAGTCATTCCATCATGAGATTACTAAAGCATAAGCAAGTGCATGAAAAGTTAAAACACTTTCGTTTCAAACTTGCAATTCACATTTCAATCCAATGCACACTTACGATGCAAACTCAATGTAATGCACCTTTAAAGAAAATTTGGAAATTCCTATGGACATTTTGGACCACCAATCATCTAAATTATCTAAATAGACATTTAATCTAGTTTAGTTTTCGACTGTTCCTCATGGAAAATGGGGTGGTCAAAATAATAAAGTTGCCATGATAAATAATACAAACAAATTTGTTAAGAGCTACAACACAAATTGAACCAGAAAAAATGAATAAAAAGCAATTAAATGTTATACATTCTCAAGATAAAACCAATAGATGTTACACTAACTTTATATTGTCAAACTTTAACATGTTTATCAAGATCTTAAATCAACTTAATCATCTTAAATTTGTTGCTACTTAATTTTCCATATAATTTAACTATAAATTTTGTTTTTAGCATTTGATAAGTTCCAACTACAATGAATAATAACTAAGTTCATACAATTTATAATTTATAATGGTTTCCCAAACAAAATCTTTTCCATATAATTTAACTATGAATTTTGATTTCAACATTTGAGAGGTTCCAATTGCAATAACAAATTAAGACTAAGATAATGCAATTTAAATTTGTTTCCCAAACAAAATCTTTTAAAATCTCTTTCAACAAATATACTTTGAAGAGAATGGATTGGATTATATGGTTAAGCTCTACAGCTGGTACTTTTTAAAGAAACCTTATTAGTCCCTACCGAAGGCAAGTAGGGACTATAACATTCTATTGGTTGACTTTGTATTAGTTTGGCATTGATTATATAGTTTTTCCCCAATCTACAATGTTGAAGATAAGAAACTGAAAATTTTATTTTTTATATAATAAAATTAATCCTATTCTTTATAATCTGATTGGAAGATGGAATTGAAGTCTTATTGTGGGCTTTTCCCTTCCCGATGTATGATTTTTTCTCTCTTGCTAACGTTTATGTTTTCTCGTGCTAATTTTCTCCCTTCTCCTTCTTTGATTAATTCCAAATATACCTATCTACCTATGTTTTATTTTTAGCTTCTTAAATTAACATCCTGATAGAAAATGAACAGGGCGGTTATAACCTTCCCACTGCCATACGCTGACAAGTCGTCACAGACAATGAACATGGTTGTGATAGCCTTCCCACCGCCATCTATGGACTACCTCACCGCCTTCTTGGTATCTATTCACCGTAGTGTGTATATGAATTCTATTCTTTGCAAATTACTTAAAAAAAATTTGCAATGTCTCCTTACAATGTTTCCAAAGGCCATGGAATTATTGTTTTCAGAATTATTGTTTTCGGCCCACAGAACAACTCGCTAGCAATCTCTCCAAGCCCACCCAAGGCTAGAAAACACTAGGATTGCCACTACAAGAGTAATTATAAATGATTTAAGAAGCAAACATAGTGTAACTACAGGGATCTTTTTGAGCAGGTATGTACCCTCTCATTTGTTGTGATTTTAATCAAGTCTTACACCATGTACTATGGAGTAAATGAAATTCCTAATTTTCAATACAAAATAAAAATGAATGGGAAATAATTTTTATTTATTCACTTACAAGTTGTTGGGGTCCTATAATCATAGGTGGTTTGATTCTTTAGCTACCTATTTGACATTTTTCTTATAATGAAGATATCTAGATTGCTGTGCTCGGTTGATTTCACTTCTCCCTTCATCGTTTTCGCCTGATCTTTCATCACCATGCTGCACCCTTCAATCCCTCACCCTCCATTTCTTCACCCCTCCACCAATTTTCATCCCTACATGAATAAACAAACTTAGGATAAAAAACATTAGGTTAATAATAAATGGTTAGTGACATTTTTAATATTAATCAACATAGTAGACTTAATTTAATTAGGTTAGTAGGTTAGTAATTAGATTAGTTTAATAAAATAATTAATAATAAATAATCAATTAGTTTAAATTAATAGTGTTAATAATTAGTAATTAGGTTAGTAATTGGGTTAAGATAAAACATTAATTTAAAAATACATCAAAACTACATAAAACAATATAAAAACATTTAAAACATATATACAAATAAAAACAAAATTATTAAACAACAAAACAAAAAACAAAACATAACAAAACAAAACTTAAAACAATAAAATAAAAAAAAAGACAACATAGAACATAACAATAAATAAATAAAACATGTAATAATAATAATAATAATAATAAAGAAAGTAAATAATCACAAATTAAATATATCATAAGTCCCACACATATCTCAACAAAGCAAATAAATAGACGCAAGTAAACTTTTCCCGAACCTGTTTTCTGAGAGCGTTTCCAGGAAAACAAGAAGGAATTTTGAAAAACCGAGAGAGGCTTTTCTCCAAAACAGGATGAGGAAGAATAACCTCTCTCATTCCTTTCACAGGTATCAGGGATTGGGAGAATCAAATCCATCTTTTTGCACTATTTTTAAGGATTCCCTGTTTTTTGATTTTGTCATGTTTTTGAGGTAGTTGTTTTGGAAAGATGAAGATGAATCGAGGTTTTTACTCAATACTGGATCATATACAATAACCTCTTTCAATTTTCTTACAACTTTCATATTTGTGGAGATAAAAGCGTGTGATTTGACCTCTCTTTTCAGCAGTTCGACCCATCTTTCATGATAGACAATTCAAAATATTCAGGGATTTGTTTCTATTTTTTGGCACCTTGTTGATTTAGACCTCTTGAGACTAGGGGAGAGTCTGTTCTATATATTGTTATAATTCAAATGTAAATGGGTTGGTCAATTGAGAAATGTTCATAGAATAGGATCCAAATTGTAAAGTATCTCACATAGCCTCTTGTGTTCATCAATCCAATAATACAGTCACTAATGTTTCTCCCTTCTCTATTATAATTTTATGTGTTTCCAATCTGAATTATTCAATAGAAGATTGAAGAACATAATTTGTTGAGACATACACTCTGTTTCTGGCTTTGACATAATTATCAATGTTCTTTGCTCAATGGTTAATTCTAGGATTATTGATTGCTTTGTTATTACCTAGTCCTCTCATCTTCTCTTCCAAATCCAAAATCAACCTCAAAGAATCCAACAAGATTGCCTACCTTGTCCTTTAGGGTTGTCTGTAGAACTTGTCTTTGATTGAACCCCAACTTGTGACTCCATTGCCCAATGACCTATTTCCCCTAATCCATCCAAACCATTTAAAAAATGAAACCTTGTACTTTCTAGCTAGCCTAAAATTCTGAGCAAACAAAGCTAAATCATATAGAGAGATCCCTGTCTCAGTCTTGGAGGGATAGATCCTTGACTCCAAAGTAGATTTCTAGTTACCTCTCCCTATTTCTTCTTCAACCTGAGAAATCATAGAGTGATAACATAGTGGCGACCATACTGGGGAGTGTTCCTCAAAAATCATATCATGTTCCAGATTTGATTACTGATGGTGGACAGTGATAAGACACAAGAAGGTTGAATTATCCACATGGTGAATCCAATCAACTCCAGATCAGTTCCAATTCAAAGACTCCACTAGAGAAAGAAACTAAAACATGACCAGACCATCTGAAAAGATCAAGTATTTAAGCTGGAAGTTTATCTAAGATATGATAGGTTTTATTTTTAATTATTTCTTCCCTTCTCATTATCCCGATCCCGATCCAGATGATACTGCCAAAATTTATGTAGAGCATGTTCAACCTAATGATTCTCAAGAGGTTAAGCCTAGTGTTATGATCCCTGTACAAACTCCTACACCTATAAAAATCTGAGATAGATACAAGCCTCTTGTCTTACCTCCCATACTCCATGATTTCACTACTAATTACTTCAAATATATTCCTATATTTGATGGAGAATATGGTAACATCACTGGTGAGAAAAAAATTCAATGTTTTGAAAATTATCTTGACCTTTTTGAGGTGGGAAAAGTGATGTTAGTATTAGGATTTTTTCTTTATCTTTGCAAAGTAGAGCTAAGAAATGGTATAAATATCTGCCAGCTACAAGCATCAGTAATCTCAATCAATTTCTGAAAGCTTTCTTAGATCAATGGGTCATCAAGAGGAATCCCTTCCTCATTTTGGAAGAATATGATCACTTGAAAAGATAGCCAGGAGAGACAGTGCACCACTTTTCAACCAGATTCAATCAAGTTTACAATTCCATGCCTGCTTATATAAGACCACCTCCATCGAAAAGAAGATGCGACCGAAGCTTGCCTTTATCATGTTCATGAAGAAAAAGAACAGGCCACAAAGGCCTTAAAGCAAGCAAAAGAGGAATCCAGAGAACAATGTTGGGTTGTGCAACAAGAAAAAGATGACCTCCAAGGCAAGTTTGCAAAGGATAGAGCACAGATCCAGAAGGAGAAGGAACAACTGTTCGCAGAGAAGATTAGAGTTAAAGAAGTAGTCATTAGAGCACCTCACTTTGTGATGGGATTAGAATAGATGGAAGAAGAGAAAGTAGAAAGACAAGTAGGGAAGCTTACCAAAGCCATTCAACAACTCCAGTAGAGGATAATGGAACTAGAGTTACAAATAGTGCCAAACACTTCAAAGGAAGTGTGATAACTAAGAGAAGAAACAATGAGGAGCGTAGATAAGAGAATCAAGTCGTTCACCTTGGAATGCAAACAACTCAGTAGTCAAAGTGCATAGACCTATGAGTGCCTTGCAGAGGACCCTAAGATTAGGACACTAGATTCATAGCTCAGGAGGAAAAACAACAAGCAACAATAGTGCAAGCGCAGTTGAAACTATTATCACCGGTCGAGAGGATGAAAAGAGACCAGGAACAATGCATGTTTCAACAACAGGCCCATGCCATTCAAGGTAAGTTCATGGAAGTGACTCAATGAATCCAGTGAGTGCAAGATGAAGCCTCCACACTTTTTGAGGAGATTGAAGGACAATGTGCACAACTAGAACAAGTAGTCACCTCAGTTGAACAATGATTGGAAGGTCCTATCCCCCAGAAGGTCATTTAGGAGTTCATCGAGCAGGGGGATCTATTGAAGCAACTCGAGCCAAGATCAAGGCATTTGAGGCAGAGTTACCCAGATCAGAGTGACTCCGGATGAGTCACATGTGAGTGTTGGGGGCCTGTTGGACCTTGACCAATTTTTGGAGAACCTTGGCCATGTTTGACCAATTTTGGGACTTCGACAGGCTGGTCGAAGGCAGAGCATAAGGCGAGGCAGAGATCGCGGGACCTCAACCCCTTCTTAAGTCATTTTTGGGTTTAGGGGTTATGTAATGGGTATGGGGTGTCGGCCCATGGGTTTACCCATGTTTATGTCCTTTTGTAATGTATAAATAGAAACCTAGGAGATGTAAGTGAGAGAGACCTAGTGGAGAGATCTAGTGGAACCGGCTTAGTGCGAAGCTAGAGGCTTTGTGCATACTGTGTGTTAATAAATTACAGAGCTAAGTACAAGTGATTTTAAGAAGCTTGTGTGAAGATTGTAATAAGTCTTTGTGCTTAAACCTATCTCGGGGAAGGAGTATCTGGCGAGGTGTGCGCAGATATCTTGTCCTATGCAGAGTAGGTTCTTGTGGCTCTGTGCATGTAGAAGATTGAGAGAAGACAATAAAGAAGAGAAGAGATTGGTGGACGTAGCCCACACTGGGGTAAACCAGGTATATCCTATGTTGTGGTTTATTTGTGCATTATAGTTGTTATGTTATTGATGTGATGTATGCTTAGTGAAATGATATATGTTAGATGCATCTGATATAATAGCTTAGTTCTTAGAAATGTGAATTAATGCTAGATCTGATCTATTTCTATATGCTAAGTGCGTAGATGTATTAGATCTTATTGAATATTGCGTTGCTCTATAACTAAGGTTTCGACGTGCGATGTGAATAAGGGTTAAATACTGATGAATGTCAACTGCTAAGTGCTCTGTTAGTGTTGTAATCATAGATCTGTGTCCCATCTAGGTTGTAGACACTTGAGTCATGTAACCCCCTCTGCCTCTACCTCGGGTGAGACTTCACCTCCTTCCCACGTGTTACCAAAAAGGCTGGTAGTTAGGGTTTTGTTGGTGCATTGTTAAAGCATTGAACCCTCGGTTTGCCCCTGTGCCAACAACAATCATAGGTCAGACCACATGCAAGGGCAAGGTAACTAAGCCTGAAATTCAGAAAAGCAAAGGTGTAAATGTAGCAATTTTAAGATATCACACATGTGACTGCAATGGGGGAAATACTTGGGGTATCTAGGACAAACAAACAATCACTAACTCAAATCCCTTAGAGGGTTCCCACAAACAATAAGGGTACTTGAACATTGGGTGATTGTTGTATGTATTTTATCGTAATTGCTCCCCAAACCTTCTTTAGCCAGTCCTGAGACCTAATCAACTAGTCTGGTTCTCGAAAGGCCCTTTCATTGCTTTAATTCTAAATGATAACTTGGATTTAATTATTTCATAAGGAAGTCTCCCTAGGCTAGGAGCCTCTGAGTTTGAAAAGAGAAAGATCAGATCACCTAGGTGACAATAGTGCCTAGTCTAAGTTGCATTTAGGCTTTCACGGTTGTGGTTAGGACTTTTCACTTAGTGAGAGTTTGAGTAGCAACATTTTGGCACTTACATTTTATTACTAGCCTTTTTTTATTGGCCAACCAATACAAACAAAATCTTGCAAATCATTGATTATATGTTTTCAAAGTTGAGTGACAAAGATCAACCCAAAACTCTAAGAGAAGAGTCAACATATTTTCATTAAACTATGAAACACAATAGATTCTTTTAATTTAAAAGAGGACAATATCATTACAAAAATATTAAAATTACTACTAAAAAAATAAAATATTGAATTGCAGCTTAATTTAGATTATTCCAATTCAATACCAAAATAACAATTAACTTACCAAAACAATCAAATAATAAAGTGTAATAGATGTTAACATTTTCTACTAAAATTTTAAAATTATTAATTAAAATAATTAAATGACATTTAATTGGATTTAAACTTATAATTTATCATATGCTTCAATTGAATACTTTAACTAATTAAATTAACCCTTAAAATTTAATGATTTTAATTGAACTACCAAAACAATAAATAAATTAAATATAGAATATCTATAAACCCAATTCAATTTGGTTTGGAAGTTAGAAGTTACTTCTTAGTGTTAGTTGTCCACTTTGACCACTAGATAAAGTGTATGCTTCAAGGTTGTGTGTGAATTAAGATTTGAATACATAGCATTTTGGAATTGTTCAATCATTATGAAAGGTATTTTTTCTTTTTGGATACACTATGTGAATAGATTGCATAATGTGTATATATGATTAAAAAGTGGAATACATCATGGTAGATGTACTTTGAATTATATTTTAATCGCGTGTGTGTGTTTTAATTTGAAAGTTATAAAATCTATCATAATTCAATTTCAATTGGCATGGAGGACAATTATTATTAATTACTATCAGTGAATGCAGGATGACTCTCATTTTTATTAAAAGAAAACCACATCACCTGAAATGACTTACTAGTCGTCCTCCAAAATCCCTTGGGTTGTTAACTTTTTTCTTTACATCCGAGGAAGATGAATTTTTAACCAATAAGAAGAAGTTTTTGACGGTTTCAATATAGATAGTATCCACACAAAAAACAAAGTCTTGATTGATCATAGTTATGACTACCTCATTTAACCCCTTTAAAAAATTATATTTCAATTGTAATTATCTCAATTGAAAAAAAAAAAAACATTTTATAATTTTTATTATTATTTAATATTANTATATTTGATTCAAGTAATATATTACTATTGTAATTTGAATAATGTAAGATTATCATTTTTAACATCATACAAATTTAAATCTTACACTGGTTAGTAAAGTCTACCAATTTATTTGACTAATCTGTATTTCTATAATATACATAAAGATTAGGATGTTGAGATATTTTTACATATTTGGTAATATCTTACATTTTTATGTATATGTGTTTCTTATGTATTTGGAGTGAATATTACAGTTCCCAGGCAGTATTTTAAATGAGATGTTTTCCGGTAGTATCATCTTATGTTCTATTTCGTATTTAAATGATAATTTCGTATTAGTTGCAAAATGTTTATGTAACTGCGTTTCATGTATTTGAGGTGGATATGATCAGTGAATATTACAGTTTAATCGGTAATTTCATATTAATTGCAAAATATTTATGTAATTGTGTTTATTATGTATTTGGGGGGATATTATCAGTGAATATTACAGTTTAATTGGTAATTTCATATTAGTTGCAAAATATTTATGTAATTGTGTTTATTATGTATTTGGGTACCTTCAGTGTGTAAGAGTAACGTGATAACCGACTAGTGATAACCGACTACACCACAGCACCTTATTATATTTCACTGAATTTACCTAACAGAAGTTAACAGGACAATTTCTCTAACAGAAGTTAACAGGACAATTTCTCTAACAGAAGTTAATATTCCGGTAAAGAAGGGCAAGGTTGCAACCAAGCTAATTGAAAAGATTGCATAGCCAAAACAAAAACCTTGATTTTAATACTCCCGCTGAAATTCAATATTCGTTAATAAATACTAGTAGAGGGACGCCAATGGTGTAGCTGGGATTATTAGTTACGAGCAGCTCAGAGTTAAATCACGGAGATGTGAATAATTATGCAGAGGCTAAAGGTGGTGCTGCTCCATCGAGCAAGCTCAAACAAAACAAAAATCATAAGAGGACATAATAAAGGCAATTGACAATGTTGAATTTAATGGATACTATGTCTCAAAGAAAATAATGAAAATTGCACCAACATCATTGCATTGTTGGTTAAATGAAGAAAATGGCTTATTCCACTTTAATTGCACAAGAGGAGGAAGAAATCGTTAATTGGTGTAAAGGGATGGTTTTAAAAGTTGAATCAACTAAATTTCAACACTGCTCAAAACTTCTTCTGTTAGTGAAGGCCGAATGCATTTATAGATGGATTTCTTGGAAAATCATAATGATTGGGTTTCAAGAAAAGGTATCAAGAGCTCGAATTACAAATAAGAAAGATTTTAAATAGATAAAAATATGAAAATTTACACCATTTATTTGTGACAAAGTCCTATAACATTTTGTCAGAGTTAGGATATATCAAACATTCATATGATCCTCAAAATAGATGGAATTGTGACAACAGTGGTTTACAAACGGGAAGGAATTGTGGAATGTGAGTAATTTCTCAAGGAGGGATAATCATGATTTTGTATTGTTTAAATGTAATTGGTCTATCAATCACAAGGTTCTATTTATTCAAGGGAAAAGAACTCTCAAGAACTGTATGGAGAATTTTGAGCGAAGAGATTGCATAGCTACACATCCCAATACATTGACTATTATAGAAGTGTTTGTGCATCGGCAATATCATTTAGCAACTTCTTGTACAAGGAGGCATCTTGGCAACTATGAACAAATAATTGTTAATTTTGTATGGCCATGGTAGCCACATACCTTTATATGCTATGGAAGAGGTAGACAAAATAGGCATAAGCTTGTTGACATTGCTTGCACACAATATTCATAGGTTGAAACCCCAAGATATGAGCATGTTTGGGCCCTTTAAGAATTACTTCAGGGATGAGTGAGAAAATTGGATGGCAAAGAACCCAATGATAGAGGTAAAAATGTTTGAATTAACATAACTTGGTAGTAGAGCTTTTCAAAGGGTTCTTAGACCCTCCAATATTAACTATGGATTTATGCGAACAAAAATTTGGCCACTTAACTATGATACTCTTATCAATGACATGGCTTGTAGCCAATGTTGTGAAATACATGGTGAGGAACATTTTGATGTTGTGGTAAACATATTGAGCCTCTCAAGGAAATTGTCATCTACTAGGTGATGATGATGAAAATGCAAGTGCTACACAAGAAAATAATTATGCAATTAAAATAAAAATGAATGTTGTTGCATCACATGAACCACCTATAATTTATGCATATTCTAATTAGAGTGACAACTGAAATAAACATGATTCAAGGTTGACAAGAAATAGGAACCGTTGATGAAGAATTAGCATTACCAAGGCAAGTGAGCTATCTTGAGTAGTTACCGAAATCCATGATGAATATAAATTGAAATATTGTTACCAACATTAATGAAGAAGGCCTTAACATGCCCTCATTGCCTATAATTATAAACAATGATGACATTGTCCATTAATTTGTAGATGTTAGAGGTGAGGAAGAACATAATGGAGAAGACAAGGAAGAAGAATCACAACATCCCGAGGATTCTCATAATCAACCAAGTAATGATTTATTACTATCACAATTCCTAAGGCTACCAATGGAGAGAGTGGTAGAAAGATCCAAGACATGTTCAAAATATTCTATTTAATTAAGAAGTGGTTACTAGTTACTAACTTCGGAGGATTACCTCATACTCTTGGCCGATGTAGAACAAAAGAAAAATGGGATGTTGGAATTGAAGTAAATGAAGAAGGATATTTCAAATGAGAAGAGGGATACAAAGATTGTTGCAAATGAATAATGAAATAAATAAATGATCCAAAGAGAAATCAAAGGGAAAGGAAAGACTAAAATCCACGAAAACAACTTTCAACGCATGAAAAAGAACAATGGAAGGACCTAGAGAAAATTCAAAAAGAACAAGAAAGAAGAAGCTTGGTAGGAGTACAAATGAGTTTGAAAAGAGGACAAGATTGAGAAATTCAGTGGACCAAATGGAGAAGATTGAGCCTTCCCACTGCCATATATGGACCGCCTCACCCCCTTCTTGGTATCTATTCATGGCCCCATACCCACAGTACCCAAAGTGTGTATACAACTGCTAATCTTTGCAAATTACTTAAAAAAACTCTACAATGTCTCCTTACAATGTTTCCAAAGGCCATGGAATTATTGTTTTGAGAATTATTTTTTTCGGCCCACACACCACGTCGCGAGCAATCTCCCCAAACCCTCCCAAGGCTAGTGAACACTAGGATTGTCACTGCAAGAGTAATTATAAATGGTTTAAGAAACAAATATAGTGTAACTAGAGGGATTTTTTTGAGTAGGCATATACCCTTTCATTTGTTGTGATTTTAAACAAGGCTTAAACCATGTACTATGGAGTAAATGGAAGTCCTAATTTCAATACAAAATAAAAATGAATGTGATATAATTTTTATTTATTCACTTACAAGTTGTTGGGGTCCTATAATCATAGGTGATTTGATTCTTTAGCTATCTATTTGGCATTGTTCTTATGATGAAGACATATGGCTTGCTCGGCTTAGTTGATTTCACTTCTCCCTTCATCCTTTTTGTCCGATCCTTCATCACCGTGCTGCACCCTTCAATCCCTCACCCTCCATTTGTCCACCCCTCCACCAATTTTCATCCCTACATGAATAAACAAGCTCACTATAAAAAACATTAGGTTAATAATAAATAGTTAGTGACATTTTTAATATTATTCAACACAGTAGAGTTAATTTAATTAGGTTAGTAATTAGAATAGTTTAATAGGGTAATTAATAAAACATAGTCAATTAATTTAAATTAATAGTGTTAATTTAAATTAATAGTGTTAATAATTAGTAATTAGATTAGTAATTTTGTTAAGATAAAACATTAATTTAAAAATACATCAAAACTACATAAAACAATATAAAAACATTTAAAACATATATGAAAATAAAAAAAAAATGAATAAAACAAAATTATTAAACAACAAAACATAATAAAACAAAACTTAAAACAATAATATAATAAAAAAAATTAAAAAAAAGAAGAGAAAAAGACATAGAACATAACAGTAAATAAATAAAACACAGAAAACACAAAAAAAAACATAAAAATAATAAAAAACAAAGTAAATACACACAAATTAAATATATCATAAGTCCCACACATATCCCAACAAAGCAAATAAATCAACGTAGTAAACATTTCCCATACCTGTTTTCCAAGAGCGTTTCCATGAAAACAAGAAGGAATTTTGAAAAACCAAGACAGGTTTTTCTCCAAAACGTGATGAGGAAGAATAAACTCTCTGATTACTTTCACAAGTATCACAAATTGGGAGAATCGAAGCTATCTCTCAGGACTATTTTAAAGGATTCCATGTTTTCTGATTTCATCATATTTTTGCAGTAGCTGTTTTGGAAAGATGGAGATGAATTTGAAAACACAGAGAGATTTTTTTACTCAATACTTGATCATATACAACAACCTCTTTCAATTTTCGCACAACTGTCATATTTGTGGAGATGGAAGTGTCTGAGTTGACCACTATTTTCAACAGTTCCGCTCATCTTTCATGGTAGACAGTTAAAATTTTTAAGGGATTTGTTTCTATTTTTGGCCACCTTGTTGATTTCGATCTGCTGAGCCTCGGGGAGAGTCTGGTCTATATATTTTTATAATTCAAATGTAAAAGGGTTGGTCAGTTGAGACATGTTCATAGAATATGATTGAGATTGTAAATTAGCTCACATAGCCTCGTGTGTTCATCAATCCAATAATACACTCACAACAGTTACATGATTCATGTGTCATTTATTTTGGTGAAGTACATCTTCCTTTGTTTATGTTTCTCCCTTCTCTGTTACAATTTTATGTGTTTCCAATCTGAGTTATTAAATATAAGACTCAATAACATAATTTGTTGATACATACACTCTGTTTCTGGCTTTGACATAATTATCAATGTTTTCTGCGCAAGTGTTAATTCCAGGATTATTGATTGCCATGTTATTACTTGGTCCTCTCATCTTCTCCTCCAAATCCAAAATCAACCTCAAAGAATCCAATAAGATTGCCTACCTTGCCCTGTAGGGTTGTCTATAGAACCTATCTTTGATCGAACCCCAGCTTGTGACTCCATTGCCTAATGACCTATTTCCTCTAATCCAACCAAACCATTTAAAAAACCAAACCTGTACTTTCTAACTAGCCTAAAATTCCCAGCAAACAAAGTTAAATCATACAGAGAGATCCCTCTTTGAGTCTTGGAGAGCTACATCCTTGACTCCAAAGTTATTTTCTATTTACCTCTGCCTATTTCTTCTTCAACCTGAGAAATTACAGAGTGATAACATAGTGGCGACCATACTCGGGAGTGTTCCTCAGAAATCATATCAAGTTCCAGATCTAATTACTAATGGTGGACAATGATAAGACACAATAAGGATGAATCATCCACATGGCGACTCCAATCAACTCCATATCAGTTCCAATTCAAAGAATCCACTAGAGAAAGAACCTAAAACATGACTAGACAATCTGAAAAGACAAGGTATTTAAGGTGGAAGTTCATGTTATGATAGGGTTTATTTTTAATTATTTTTTCCCTTCTCACGATCCTAATCCAGATGATACTACCAAAATTTATGAATATCATGTTCAACGTAAGGAGCCTCAAGAGGTTAAGCCTAGTGTTACGATACCTGTACATACTCCTACACCTATAAAATTATGAGATAGATACAAACCTCTTGTCTTACCTCCCATACTCCATGATTTCACTGCCAATTACTTCAAATATCTTCCCAGATTTGATGGAGAATATGGTAACATCACTAGTGAGAAACAAATTCAAGGTTTTGAAAATTATCTTGACCTTTTTGAGGTGGAAAAAATTGATGTTAGTATTATGATTTTTCCTTTATCTTCGCAAAGTAGAGCTAAGAAATGGTATAAATATCTACCAACTGCAAGCATCAGTGATCTCAATCAATTTTTCAAAGTTTTCTTGGATCAATGGGTGATCAAGAGGAATCCCTTCTTCATGTTGGAAGTATATGATCACTTGAAAAGATAGCAAGGAGAGATAGTGAAACACTTTTCAACCAGATTCAGTCATGTTTACAATTCCATGCTTGCTTATATAAGACCACCTCCGCCGAATAGAAGATGCGACCGAAGCTCTCCTTCATCGTGTTCATGCAGTAAAAGAACATGCCACATAGGCCTTAAGGAAAGCAAAAGAGGAAGCTAGAGAACAATGTCAGGTTGTGCAGGAAGAAAAAGATGACTTCCAAGCCAAGTTTGTAGAGGATAGAGCACATATATAGAAGGAGAAGGACAACTGCTCGTAGAGAATATTGGGGTTAAAGAAGCAGTCATTAGAGAACTTCTCTTTGTGACAGGCTTAAAGCAGATGGAAGAAGACCCAGTAGAAAGACAAGTAGGGAAGCTTGTCGAAGCCATTCAATAGCTCCAACAGAGGATAACTAAACTAGAGTTACAAATAGTGCCAAGCACTACGAAGAAAGTGCGACATCTAAGAGATGAAAATGCGAGGAGCGCAGTGGAGAGAATCAAGGCATTAGCCTTGGAATGAAAACAAATCATCAGTCGAAGTGTGCAGAACTAAGAGTGCCTTGCAGAGGACCTTGAGATCAGGAATATAGAGTCATAGCTCCAGGAGGAAAAACAACAAGAAACAATAGTGCAAGCGTCGCTGAAACTACTATCACCGATCGAGAGGATGAAAAGAGCCCAAGAACAACACATTGTTCAACAACAGGCCCATAAGTGACCCAGCGACTCCAGCCAGTGCAGGATGAAGCCTACACACTTTTTGAGGAGATTGAAGGACAAGGTGCATAGTTAGAACAAGTAGTCACCTCAGTTGAACAACAATTGGAAGGACCTATCACCGAGAAGGTCATTCAATAGTTCATTGAGTAGGAGGCTCTCGCTAAGCAACAAGTCGAAGTAGGTTGAGCCAAGCAGGAGGCAGAGTTACCGATATTGGAGTGACTCGGGACGAGTCACAGGTGAGTGTTGGGGGTTTGTTGGCCCTTGGCCAAGTTTTGGAGAACCTTGGTCACGTTTGACCAATTTTGGGACTTTGACAGGCTGGTCGAAGGTGAAGCACAAGGGGAAGCAGATATCGCGGGACCTTTGCCCCTTCTTAGGGAATTTTTGGGTTTGAGGTTTATGTAATGGGTATGGGATGTCGGCCCATGGGTTTACCCATGTTTAGGCCCTTTTGTAATGTATAAATAGAAATATAGGTGATGTAAGTGAGAGAGACCTAGTGGAGAGATCTAGTGGAACCAAGTTAGTGTGAAGCTAGAGGCTTTTTTCATACCGTGTGTTAAGAACTTGCACAACTAAGTACAATTTATTGTAAGAAGCTTGTGTGCACATTGTAAGAAGGCGTTTTTATTAAACCTATATCGGGGAAGGAGGATCTGGCGAGGTGCGAATAGATGATCTAGGTGGATATCGGTGGCCACCCACCTTTTCCGACTGCCTCAAAACAGTTTTCTGGCAATTTTGGCAATTTACTATTTTTAGCAGGTTTTAACTTCTCGGGCCATTTTGAGGGCCTAAATGAAGGTTTTTCAAGATCAAGGTTCTCAATGATATCCAAAGGCATAATCTATCCCCAAAAATGAATCTCCTTGACAATACCTTTCCAACGAGCTATCACACGCCTAAAACGGAGATCGTATGCAAAAGTTACGACCCCGGGAAGTTGATGCACCAACTTACCCAAACGGGGCCCACATGACTTTTGGCACTTCATCTCCCAGGGTTAGGTTTTAGGATGTCTAGGACTTTTGGCATTCCCGTTTATTGTAAAAGGGCCTTCAGAGCCTCATTGTAATCATATTCTTGCGAATGCGAGTAGCCGTCACATCTCTTCTCAGAGATAAGCTGCCACCATTCTAGCAAGTCTTTCACTCTGTATTTTTACAGTCTCTGTACATTTCTCTGATTAATAGAAATCGTGTATTACTGTATATCTGTGTTTATGGTTGCATCTCTGATACATTTGTGTTATATTATTGAATATTGACAATATCTCTGTGCATTTCTTTATTATATCTCCGCTCTCATTTCGTGCCGAAAATAATCCAGATCAGTGGTATCAGAGCAGGCTCCTCTTGATCATTTTTCAGCGCATGTCCCCCACGAGGTCCGAGTATAGCAAGTTGGGTATCGAGCTTGTCTCTCTCAAGGAAAATCTCTCTCGGACACCCAAGAAACCCTCAATGGCGGAAGAAAAGAAAAACGATGGAGCAAACGATACTATAAGTCTGTTGCTTGAGCAAGCTCTCACGCGACAGAGGGACGAAATGATGGAGAATATTTCCCACATCCTTAAATGCATGCCGATAGCATCAAGCGCATCTTCATCACGCAACCACTTTGGAGCACCTCGCCTTTCAAGGTACAGGTTAATTTTGATATTCCCGTATTTGAAGGTCAAATAGATGCAGATGCCCTAGATAAATGGTTAAATTTGCTAGAAGGTTATTTCTCTGTTCATAATTTTTCAGAAAAGGAAAAGATCACCTTCGCACTCCTTAAGGCTCTCCCCCATGTCAAACATTGGTGGGAAACTTACTGGGAGAAGAGTTCCACAGAGGATTCTGGAATATATGGGGTCGAGCCCACTTGGGAATTTTTTGTGGATGCGGTAAAGGAACAATACTACCCTATTGGCAACTATGAGGACCAGTACATGAGATGGACCACAATACGGAAAGAGAAGGGCCAATCAGTTCCAGAGTTCACCAATAGCTTCCATACCTTGCGCACCAAGCTGGGTATCAAAGACTCTGAACGACATTTGGTTCTGAAATACCGTGGGGCTCTACACAGTTACATCCAAACTGAAATGGATTTTCTGGACATCTCATCACTCGGTGCTGCCTATCGATATGATTTTAAAATCGAGCAAAAATTTAAGCACCAGAACAAACGGGAGTTTGGGTCTACAAATCCACAACAACCAAAGTATGACAAAGACAACCCTAACAAACAGTCTCCTCAAAACCAGTCCAAGCCACAAGAAAAGAAGGGTCACAGGAAGACAAAGAAGGACACCGGAAAAGTTTTCAATTTCCACAAAAGCCCCTGGTACAACACCGATGAATGTCGCTCAAAAGAGTCATTGGTGGTCGAGATCAAAGACAAGGAGCCAAACCCTGATTTAGAATCTGATTATGAAAATACTGGTAAAAGACAGATCATCGACGCATACCCCACTGCTATTGTCGCGACCGCAGCGATTCAACCAGAAGAACCAACAGATCCAGAAGAGGGGGAATGTGTTTTTCATTCACAGATGTGGGTGAAGGGGACCCCACTGCATTTTATTGTTGAT
Source organism: Picea engelmannii (assembly GCA_009831015.1). Classification (NCBI taxonomy): domain Eukaryota; kingdom Viridiplantae; phylum Streptophyta; class Pinopsida; order Pinales; family Pinaceae; genus Picea; species Picea engelmannii. The sequence continues at coordinate 712,923 of ML780768.1, read as the reverse complement.
AGCGGAAGCTAGAAGAACCTCATCTCAGCAGAGGTCGTCAAATAGTTGGGATTGTCAACAACACCACACCCACAACCATACAGCATTGGGTGACTTCGCCAAGGACGAGATCTTTGTATGAGCCAGTAGTGTCGATTGTCATATGACATCCAACCCTTCAAGGATGAGGTATTATGTGATGTTGCTCCACTGGATGTATGTGATGTTATTTTGGGCCAACCATATATGTGGAAACGCCATGCTATCTGTGAGTCCCGACCCCGTAGTGTCATTATTACTCTGGGGGTCATCTCTACAGGATACTAGAGGTAGTTCCAACTACTGCCCCACCTAAATAGTGCCGCAAGGTAGTATCTCATACTACAAAATTCATCTTCTCCACAATCTGTTCAAAGGGTGAATAGAAGGATACTGCAGCCACCACAGCTTCGGCCAAAGCACCTTCTATCCAACAGAAGCAGGTTGACAAGGTTGCAACAAAGCACGAAGATTCCTTCTGCACACAGTCATCTAAAATAGCCAGACCGGTTAAAAAGGACCAAACCTTCCAGCCAGAGGTTCATGACAGATTTCCACAAACTAAGCAGCGTGACTTCTCTAGCAAGACAAGCAGTTCACCAAGATGCAGATTCAACAAATGCTTTTCCCTCTCCCCCAGGAACTGAACACAATGGAGACCATTGCTTCCTAAGGAGGGAGGATTGATCTAGGTGGATATCGATGGCCACCCACCTTTTCCGACTGGCTCAAAACAATTTTCTGACAATTTTGGCAATTTACTATTTTTAGCAGGTTTTAACTTCTGGGGCCATTTTGAGGGCCTAAATGAAGGTTTTTAGAGATCAAGGTTCTCAATGATAGCCGAAGGCATGATTGATCCCCCAAAATGAATCTCCTTGACAATACCTTTCCAACGAGCTATCACACCCCTAAAACGGAGATTGTATGCAAAAGTTACGACCCTCGGAAGTTGATGCACCAACTTACCCAAACGGGGCCCACATGGATTTTGGCGCTTCATCTCCCAGGGTTAGGTTTTTGGATGTCTAGGACTTTTGACATTCCCATTTATTGTAAAAGGGCCTTCAGAGCCTCACTGTAATCATATTCTTGTGAATGCGAGTAGCCGTCACATCTCTTCTCACAGATAAGCTGCCACCATTCTAGCGAGTCTTTCACTCTGTATTTTTACAGTCTGTGTACATTTCTCTGATTAATAGAAATCGTGTATTATTGTATATCTGTGTTTATGGTTGCATCTCTGATACATTTATGTTATATTATTGAATATCGGCAATATCTCTGTGCATTTCTTTGTTATATCTCTTCTCTCATTTCATGTCAAAAATAATCTGGATCAATAGATCTCCTGTCCTATTCGGAGTAGGTTCTCGTGGCTCTATGCTTGAAGAAGATTGAGAGAAGACAATAAATAAGAGAAGAGTTGGTGGATGTAGCCCCACACTAGGGTGAACCACGTATATCTCGTGTTGTGGTTTCTTTGTGCATTATAGTTGTTATGCTATTGATTGGATGTATGCTTAGTGCAATGATATATGTTAGATGCATATACTATAATATCTTAGTGCTTAGCAATGTGAATGAATGCTAGATCTGATCTATTTCTATATGCTAAGTGCGTATATGTATTAGATCTTGTTGAATACTGCGTTTTGACCTGCTATGTGAATAAGGGTTAAATACTGACAAATGTCAACTTCTAAGTGTTGTGTTAGTGTTGTAATCATAGTCTGTGTCCCATATAGGCTGTATACACTTGAGTCATGTAATCCCCCTGCCTCTACCTTGACTGACCTGCTTTGCAAGTGTTGCCGAAAGGACCAATAGTTAGAGTTTTGTTGATGCGTTGTTAAAGTGTTGAACCCTGTGTCTTCCCCTGTGCCAACAACAATCATAGGTCACACCACATGCAAGGGCAAGGTAACTAAGCCTGAAATTCAGAAAATCAAAGGTGTAAATGTAGCATTTTTAAGATTTGACACATGTGACTGCAATGGGGGAAATACTTATGGTACTTAGGACAAACAAACAATCACTACCTCAACTCCCTTAGAGGGTTCTCGCCAACAATAAGGATACTTTCACATTGGGTGATTGTCTTATGTAAGTTACCGTAATTGTTCCCCAAACCTTCTCTAGCTAGTCCTGAGACTTAATCAACTAGTCTGGATCTCAAAAGGCCCTTTCATTGCTTGAATTCTAAATGACAACTTGGATTTAATTATTTGATAAGGAAGCCTCCCTAGGTTAGGAGCCTCTGAGTTTGAAAAGAGAAAGATCAGACCACCTAGGTGACAATAGTGCCTAGTCTAAGTTGCATTTAGGCTTTGACGGTTGTGGTTAGGAATTTTCACTTAGTGAGAGTTTGAGTAGGAACATTTTGGCGCTTACATTTTATTACTAGCCTTTTTTTATTTGCCAACCAATACAAACAAAATGTTGCAAACCAATGATTAAATGTTTTCAAAGTTGAATGACAAAGATCAAACCAACACTCTAATTGAAGAGATGCCATATTTTCTTTAAACTATGAAACACAATAGATTCTTTTAATTTAAAAGAGGACAATATCATTACAAAAATATTAAAATTACTACTAGAAAAATAAAATATTGAATTGCAGCTTAATTTAGATTATTCGACTTCAACACCAAAATGACAATTAACTTACCAAAACAATCAAATAATGAAGTGTAATAGATGTTAACATTTTCTACTTAAATTTTAAAATTATTAATTAAAATAATTAAATGACATTCAATTGGATTTAAAATTATAATTTATCTTATGTTCAACTTAATACTTTAACTAATTCAACTAATCCTTAAAACTTAATGATTTTAATTGAAATACCAAAACAATAAATAAATTAAATATAGAATATCTATAAACCCAATTCAATTTGATTTGGAAGTTAGAAGTTACTTCTTGGTGTTAGTTGTCGAGTTTGACCACTAGATAAAATGTAACCTTCAAGGTTGTGTGTGAATTAAAATTTGAATACATAGCATTTTGGAATTGTTCAATCATTATGAAAGGTATTTTTTCTTTTTTTGATACACTATGTGAATGGATTGCATAATGTGTATATATGATTAAAAAGTGGAATACATCATGGTAGATGTACTTTGAATTATATTTTAATTGTGTGTGTGTGTGTTTTTAATTTGAAGGTTATAAAATCTATTATAATTCAATTTCAATTGGCATGGAAGATAATTATTATTAACTACTATCAGTGAATGCAGGATGACTGATCATTTTTATTCAAAGAAAACCACATCACCTGAAATGACCCACTGGTCATCCATAAGGGGGCAAACTTTCACTTCTCCAAAATCCCTTGAGTTGTTAACTTATTTCTTTACATACTAGGAAAATGAATTCTTAACCAATAAGAAGAAGTTTTTGAGGATTTCAATATAGATAGTATCCACACAAAAAAAGGTGTCCCTGTTGGTCATAGTTGTGGCTACCTCATTTAACCTCTTTTCCAAAAAAATATATTTTAATTTGAAAAAAAATAAAAATTATCAATATTTTTTTATTTATTATTACAAAATTTATATTTAATTCAAGTAATATATTACTATTGTAATTTGAATAATGTAAGATTATGGTTTTTAACATCATAGAAATTTAAATTTTACACTGGTTAGTAAAGTCTACCAATTTGTTTGATTAATCTGTATTTCCATAATATACATAAAAACTAGAATGTTGGAGTTTCTTACATATTTGGTAGTATCTTACATTTTTATTTATATCTGTTTCTTATGTATTTGGGGTGAATAATATCAGTGAATATTACAGTTCCCAGACAGTATTTTATATGGTATGTTTTCTGGTATTATCATCTTATGTTCTATTTTTAAATTCTAATTCCTTGATAATTTCATATTATTTGCAAAATGTTTATGTAACTGTGTTTCTTATGTATTTGGAGTAGATATTATCAGTGAATATTACAGTTTCACGGATAGTTTCATATTAATTACAATGTTTATGTAACTGTATTTCCTATGTATTTGGGGTGGATATTATGAGTGAATATTACAGTTTCCCCGGTAGTATTTTCTATGGGATGTTTTCTAGTTTAAAATTCCAATTCCATCACAATTTCATATTCCTTACAAAATGTTTATGTAACTGTATTTCCTATGTATTTGGGGTGGATATTGTGAGTGAATATTACAGTTTCCCCGGTAGTATTTTCTATGGGATGTTTTCTAGTTTAAAATTCCAATTCCATCACAATTTCATATTCCTTACAAAATGTTTGAAATTAATTTGAACATCTAGTTCACAATACCCACTCAAATTTCACAATACTGGAGTACCCTTTTTGGGCATTTTTCACTGCCACAAACATCGCTCTCAAATTGATTAAGTGTTAAATATGTTTGAATTATGGTGCTGCCCAGGTTCAACTGGGGACCTTCAGTGTGTAAGACTAACGTGATAACCGACTACACCACAGCACCTTATTATATTTCACTGAATCTACACAGGACAATTTCTCTAACAGAAGTTAATATTCAGAGGACAATTTCTCTAACAGAAGTTAATAATCCGGTATAGAAGGGCAAGGTTGGAACCAAGCTAATTGAAATATTACATAGCCAAAATAAAAACCTTGATTTTAATACTCCCGCTGAAATTCCATATTCGTTAGTAAATACCAGTAGAGGGACGCCAATGGTGTAGCTGGGATTATTAGTTACGAGCAGCTCAGAGTTAAATCATGGAGATGTGAATAATTATGCAGAGGCTAAAGGTGGTGCTGCTCCATCGTTTACAGTGCAAGCTCAAACAAGAAGATCAATGTTATTGCCAATGTTGAATTTAATTGATACTATGTCTCAAAGAAAATATGAAAATTGCACCAGCATTTAAATGAAGAAAAGGGCCTATTTCACTTTTAATTGCACAAGAAGAGGAAGAAATAGTTAATTGGTGTAAAGAGATGGCCTTCAAAAGTTGAATCAACTAAATTTCAACACTGCTCAAATCTGCTTATGTTAGTGAAGGCCGAATGCATCCATAGATTGATTTCTTGGCAAATCATGGTGATTGGGTTTCAAGAAAAGGCATAAAAACTCGAATTACAATTAAGAAAGATTTTAAATAGACAAAAATTTACACCATTTACTTGTGACAGAGTCCTATGACAATTTGTCAGAGTTAGGATATAGCAAACATCCATATGATCCTCAAAATAGATGGAATTGTGACAAAACTGATTTACAAACGGGAAGGAATTGTGGAATGTGAGTAATTTCCCAGGGATATTCATGATTTTGTATTGTCTAAATGTAATTGATCTATCAACCACAAGGTTCTATTTGTTCAAGGGAAAAGAACTCTCAAGAACTGTATGGAAAATTTTGAGCTAAGAGATTGCATAGCTACACATCCCAATACATTGATTACTAAAGAACTGTTTGTGCACCGACATTACCATTTAGCAAGTTCTTGTACAAGGAGGCGTCTTGGCAACTATGAACAAATAATTGTTAATTTTTTATGGCGATGGTAGCCACATACCTTTATATGCTATGGAAGAGGTAGACAAAATAGGCATAAGCTTGTTGACATTGCTTGCACAAAATATTCATAGGTTGAAACCCCAAGATATGAGCATGTTTGGGCCCTTTAAGAATTACTTCAGGGATGAGTGAGAAAATTGGATGGCAAAGGACCTAATGATAGAGGTAAAAATATTTGAATTATCATAACTTGGTAGTAGATCTTTTCAAAGGGCTCAATATTAACTATCGATTTATGAGAACCAAAATTTGGTCACTAAACTATGATACTCTTACCAATGACATGGCTTGTAGACAATGACTTGAAATACATGGTGAGGAACATTTTGATGTTGTGGTAAACATATTGAGCCTCTCAAGGAAATTGTCATCTACTAGGTGACATGATGAAAATGCAAGAGCTACATAAGGAAATAATTATGCAATTAAAATGAAAATGAATATTGTTGCATCACATGAACCATGTATAATTTATGCAGATTCTAATTAGAGTGACACAACTGAAATGAACAAGATTGAAGGTTGACAAGAAATGGGAACTGTTGATGAAGAATTGGCATTACCAAGGCAAGTGAGCTGTCTTGAGTAGCGAAATCCATGATGAATATAAATTGAAATATTGTTATCAACATTAATGAAGAAGGCCTTAATATGCCCTCATTGCCTATAATTATAAACAATGGTGACATTGTCCATTATTTTGTGGATGTTAGAGGTGAGGAAGAACATAATGGAGAAGACAAGGAAGAAGAATCACAACATCCCGAGGATTATCATAATCAACCAAGTAATGATTTATTACTATCACAATTCCTAAGGCTACCAATGGAGAGAGTGGTAGAAAGATCCAAGACATGTTCAAAATATTCTATTTAATTAAGCAGTGGTTACTAGTTACTAACTTCGGAGGATTACCTCATACACTTGGCCGATGTAGAACAAAAGAAAAATGAGATGTTGGAGTTGAAGAAAACGAAGAAGGATATTTCAAATGAGAAGAGGGACGTAAAGATTGTTTCAAATGAATAATGAAAGAAATAAATGATCCAAAGAGAATTCAAAAGGAAAGGAAAGAATAAAAGTACCAAAAACAACTTTCTACTAATGAAAAAGAAGAATGGAAGGACCTAGAAAAAATTCAAAAAGAACAAGAAAGAAGAAGCTTGGTAGACTTACAAATGAGTTTGAAAAGAGGAGAAGATTGAGAAATTCAGCGGACCAAATGGAAGAGAATGTGCAATCCTTCCAAGATATAATAAACATTCAAATCCCTAACTATCATTTGGTTGCAACACTTCTCTTCTTTCCTACTAGTTAAGGGGCCATTCCTATATGTTCCTTTTCAACACCTCCAATTCTTCCAAGGGTATTGAGCACAAGTCAAAATCAAATTTTTCCATTGCCACCATGGATGCAAGAAACAAATGGCACCCAAACTTAGAACAAGAAAATGTAGGAAATTCAACCCGCCTAGGCATTGAAGATACTCATCATCCAAATTGAATTAGAAGTTCTTTTGTTTAACCTAGCCACATGCAATGTGGAATTTGTTATAGAGTCAATTTTATTGTGTGTGTCAAGTTTTCCTCCATTTTGGACATATTAGGATGTATTTGAAACCCATCTATATAGGCAATCTACTTATTTATTCCATTGATGTCAATTTCCTCTTCAATTTAAAGCATTGTATTTGGATACCTCTAATCTAAATGGATGTGTGTCTTTTTACACTAACAATTTATTTGGGACTAGAGTATATCTCTAATCACCAAGTAAAATAACAACATAAGCAAGTCAGATGCACAAACCTAGTCATTGCATCATGAAATTACTAATGCATAAGCAAGTGCATGAACGGTTAAAACACTTTCGATTAAAACTTGCAATTCACATTTCAGTCCAATGCACACTTATGATGCAAACTCAATGCAATGCACCTTTAAAGAAAACTTGCAAATTCCTATAGACATTTTGGACCACCAATCATCCAAATCATCTAAATAGACATTTAATCTAGTTTAGTTTTTTACTGTTCCTCATGGAAAAGGGGGTGGTCAAAATAATAAAGTTTTCATGATAAATAATACAAACAAATTTGTTAAGAGCTACAACACAAATTGAACCAAAAAAAATGAATAAAAAGCAATTAAATGTTATACATTCTCAAGATAAAACCAATAGATGTTACACTAACTTTATATTGTCAAACTTTAACATGTCTATCAAGATCTTAAATCAACTTATTCATCTTAAATTTGTTCCTATTTAATTTTCCACATAATTTAACAATAATTTTTTTTTTTAACATTTGATAATTTCCAACTACAATAAACAATAGCTAAGTTCATGCAATTTATAATTTATAATGGTTTCCCAAACAAAATCTTTTCCATATAATTTAACTATGAATTTTGTTTTCAACATTTGAGAGGTTCCAATTACAATAACAACTTAAGACTAAGATAATGCAATTTATATTTTTTTCCCAAAAAAAATCTTTTAAAATCTCTTTCAACAAATATACTTTGAAGAGAATGGATTGAATTATATGGTTAAGCTCTACAGCTGGTACTTTTTAAGGCAACCTAAATAGTCCCTACCGAAGGCAAGTAGGGACTATAACAGGGACTATAACATTCCATTGAGCATTGACTTTGTATTAGTTTGGCGTTGATTATATAGTTTTTCCCCAATCTACAATGTTCAACATAACAAACTGAAAATTTCATTTTTTATATAATAAAATAAAACCTATTCTTTATAATCTAATTGGAAAAATAATGTGATTGGAAGATGGAATTGAAGTCTTATTGTGGGATTTTCTGTTCTCGATGTTTGATTTTTTCTCTCTTGCTAATGTTTATGTTTTCTCTTGCTAATGGTCTCCCTTCGCCTGCTTGGATTAATTCCAAATATACCTATGTGCCTATGTTTTATTTTTAACTTCTTAAATTAACGTACAAACAATGAACAGGGCGGTGACAACCTTCCCACCGCCATACATTGACAAGTCCTGATAGACAATGAACATGGTTGTGACATCCTTCCCACTGCCATCTATGGACCGCCTCACCGCCTTCTTGGTATCTATTCACCGCCCCATACCCATCTTTGAAAATTACTTAAAAAAAAATTGCAATGTCTCCTTGCAATGTTTCCAAAGGCCATGGAATTATTGTATTCGGCCCACAGACCAACTCGCGAGCAATCTCCCCAAGCACACCCAATGCTAGCGAACACTAGGATTGTCACTGCAAGAGTAATTATAAATGCTTTAAGAAACAAATATAGTGTAACTAGTTGTGATTTTAAGCAAGGCTTACACCATGTACTATGGAGTAAATGGAAGTCCTAATTTTCAATACAAAATAAAAATGAATGGGAAATAATTTTTATTTATTCACTTACAAGTTGTTGGGGTCCTATAATCATAGGTGATTTGATTCTTTAGCTACCTATTTGGCATTGTTCTTATGGTGAAGACATCCGGTTTGCTAGGCTCGGTTGATTTCTCTTATCCCTTCATCCTTTTTGCCCGATCCTTCATCACCCTGCACCCTTCAATCCCTCACCCTCCATTTCTTCACCCCTCCACCAATTTTCATCCCTACATGAATAAACAAGCTTAGGATAAAAAACATTATGTTAATAATAAAAGGTTAGTGGCATTTTTAATATTAATCAACATAGTAGAGTTAATTTAATTAGTTTAGTAACTTAATAATTAGATTAGTTTAATAAGGTAATTAATAATACATAATCAATTAGTTTAAATTAATAGTGTTAATAATTAGTAATTAGGTTAATAATTGGGTTAATATAAAAGAATAATATAAAAAAACATCAAAACTACATAAAAAAAAATATAAAAACATTTAAAACATATATACAAATAAAAAAAAAACGAATAAAACAAAATTATTATACAACAAAACAAAAACCAAAACATAATAAAACAAAACAAAAAACAAAACAGAAAACAAAACAAAAAAAACAAAACTTAAAAAAAAAACAAAAAAAAGACATAGAACATAACTTAAAAAAAAACAATAATAAAAAACAAAGTAAATAAACACAAATTAAATATATCATAAGTCCCACACATATCCCAACAAAGCAAATAAATCGACATTGATAAACATTTCTCGGACCTATTTTCCAAGAGCGTTTTTCAGGAAAGAAAGAAGGAATTTTGAAAAACCGAGAGAGGTTTTTCTCCGAAACATGATGAGGAAGAATAACCTCTCTCATTGATTTCATATGCATAATGAATTGTGAGAATTGAAGCCAGCTCTGAGCACTATTTTTAAGGATTCCATGTTTTCTTATTTCGTCATGTTTTTGTGATAGCTGTTTTGGAAAGATGAAGATGAATTTAGAAAGACAGAGAGAGGTTTTTACTCAATACTGGATCATATACAATAACCTCTTTCATTTTTCGCACAACTATCATATTTGTGGAAATAAAAGCGTCTGAGTTGATGTCTATTTTCAGCAGTTTGGCCCATCTTTCATGGTAGACAATTCAAAATTTAGTCTGTTCTATATATTGTTATAATTCAAATGTAAAAGAGTTGGTCAATTGACACATGTTCATAGAATAGGATCGAGATTGTAAAGTAGCTCACATAGCCTCCAATGTTCATCAATCCAATAATAGAGTCACAACAATGACATGATTCATGTGTCATTTATTTTGGTGAAGTGCATTTGCCTTTGTTTATGTTTCTCCGTTCTTTGTTACAATGTTATGCTTTTCCAATCTGAATTATTCAATAGAAGACTGAAGAACATAATTTGTTGAGACGTACACTCTGTTTCTGGCTTTGACATAATTACCAATGTTTTTTGCTCAATGGTTAATTCCAGGATTATTGATTGCCCTATTTTTACCTAGTCCTCTCATCTTCTCCTCCAAATCCAAAATCAACCTAAAAGAATCCAACAAAATTGCCTACCTTGCCTTGTAGGGTTGTTTGTAGAATCTGTCTTTGATTGAACCCCAGCTTGTGACTGCATTGCCCAATGACCTATTTCCTCTAACCCAACCAAACCATTTAAAAAATCAAACCCTCTACTTTCTAAATAGCCTAAAATTCCCATCAAACAAATCTACATTATACAGATAGATCCCTCTTTGAGTCTTGGAGGGCTACATCCTCGACCCCAAAGTGGTTTTGTAGTTACCTCTGCCTATTTCTTCTTCAACCTAAGAAATTACAGAGTGATAACATAGTGGCGACCATACTGGGGAGTGTTCCTCATAAATCATATCAAGTTCCAGATATAATTACTAATGGTGGATAGATATAATTACTAATGGTGGATAGTGATCAGACACAAGAAGGATAAATCATCCACATGGAGACTCCAATAAACTCCAGATCAATTTCAATTCAAAGAATCTACTAGAAAAAGAACCTGAAACATGACCAAACCATCTGGAAAGATCAGGTATTTAAGCTGGAAGTTTATCTAAGATATGATAGGTTTTATTTTTAATTATTTCTTCCCTTCTCACGATCTTGATCCATATGATATTGCCAAAATTTATGAAGAGCATGTTCAACCTAATGAGCCTCAAGCAGTTAAGACTAGTGTTACGATCCCTGTACATACTCCTACACCTATAAAAATATGAGATAGATACAAGCCTCTTGTTTTACCTCCCATACTCCATGATTTCACTGCCAATTACTTCAAATATCTTCCTAGATTTGATGGAGAATATGGTAACATCACTGGTGAGAAACAAATTCAAGGTTTTGAAAATTATCTTGACCTTTTTGAGGTGGAAAAAAGTGATGTTAGTATTAGGATTTTTTCTTTATGTTTGCAAAGTAGAGCTAAGAAATGGTATAAATATCTGCCAGTTGCAAGCATTAGTGATCTCAATCAATTTGTGAAAGTTTTCTCGGATCAATGGGTGATCAAGAGGAATCCCTTCCTCATTTTGGAAGAATATGATCACTTGAAAATATAGCCATGAGAGACTGTGCAACACTTTTCAACTAGATTCAATCAAGTTTACAATTCCATGCCTATTGATATAAGACCACCTTCGTCGAATAGCATATATGACTGAAGCTCACCTTCATTGTGTTCATGAAGAAAAATAACATGCCATAGAGGCCTTAAAGGAAGAAAAAGAGGAAGCGAGAGAACAATGTCGGGTTGCGCAGCAAGAGAAAGATGACCTCCAAGCTAAGTTTGTAGAGGATAGAGCGCAGATCCAGAAGGAGAAGGAACAACTTCTTCCAGAGTAGATTGGAGTTAAAGAAGCAATCATTAGATAAATTCTCTTTGTGACGGGCTTAGAACAGATAGAAGAAGACCCAGTAGAAAGACAAGTAGGGAAGATTTTCGAAGCCATTCAATAGCTCCAACAGAGGATAGCCGAACTAGAGTTACAAGTAGTGCCAAGTAGTTCATAGGAAGTGCGAGATCTAAGAAAAGAAACTGTGAGGAGCGCAGTTAAGAGAATCAAGGAATTAGTCTTGGAATGCAAGCAACTCATCAGTGAAAGTGTGCATAACTACAAGTGCCTTGTAGAGGACACTGAGATCAATACACTAGAATCACAACTCGAGGTGGAAAAACAACAAGGAACAACAATGCAAGTACAATTGAAGCTACTATCACAAGTCGAGACGATGAAAAGAGGCCAGGAAAAATGCATGGTTCAACAACAGGTCCATGCCATTTAGAGTAAGTTCATGGAAGTGACCCAACAACTCTAGCGAGTGCAAGATGAAGCCTGCACACTTTTTGAGGAGATTGAAGGACAAGGTGCACAACTAGAAGAAGTAGTCACCTCAGTTGAAAAATGATTGGAAGGACCTATCACGAAGAAGGTCATTTAGGAGTTCGTCGAGAAGGAGGTTGTGGCTAAGCAACACGTCGAAGCAGCTTGAGCCAATATCGAGGAATTTGAGGCAGAGTTACCTAGATTGGAGTGACTCGGGACGAGTCATAGGTGAGTGTTGGCGGCTTGTTGGCCCTTGACCATGTTTCGAAGAACCTTGGTCACGTTTGACCAATTTTGGGACTTCGAGAGGATGGTCGAAGATGGAGCATAAGGCGAAGCAGATATCGTGGGACCTCAACCCTTTTTTAAGGAATTTTTGGGTTTAGGGTTTATGTAGAGGGTATGGGATGTCGACCCATGGGTTTACCCATGTTTAGGACCTTTTGTAATGTATAAGTAGAAATCTAGGCGATGTAAGTGAGAGAGACCTAGTGAACAGATCTAGTGGAACCGACTTAGTGTGAAGGTAGAGGCTTTGTGCATACTGTGTGTTAAGAACTTGTAGAGCTAAGTACAAGTGATTGTAAGAAGCTTGTGTGCAGATTGCAAGAAGGATTTGTGCTTAAACCTATCTCGAGGAAGGAGGATCTGACGAGGTGCACACAGATCTCCTATCCTATGCAGAGTAGGTTCTTGTGGCTCTGTGCTTGTAGAAGATTGTGAGAAGACAATAAAGAAGAGAGGAGTTGGTGGACATAGCCCCACATTGGGTTGAACCACGTATATCCCATGCTGTGGTTTCTTTGTGCATTATAGTTGTTATGTTATTGACCTGATGTATGCCTAGTGCAATGATATATGTTAGATGCATTTGATATAATAGCTTAGTGCATAGTAGTGTGAATGAATGCTATATCTGATCTATTTCTTTATGCTAAGTGCATAGATGTATTAGATCTTTTTGAATACTGCGTTGCTCTGTATCTAGGGTTTCGACTTGTGATGTGAATAAGGATTAAATATTGACGAATGTCAACTCTTAAGTGCTCTGTTAGTGTTGTAATCACAGATCTGTGTCCGATCAAGGTTGTAGACACTTAATTCATGTAACCCCCCTGCCTCTACCTTGGGTGAGACTTCACCTGCTTCGTAGGTGTTTCCGAAAGCGCCGGTAGTTAGGGATTTGTTAGTGCGATGTTAAAGTGTTGAACCATTTTCCCTTGTGCCAACAAAAATCATAGGTCACACCACATGCAAGGGCAAGGTAACTAAGCCTAAAATTCAGAAAAGCAAAGGTGTGAACATAGCAATTTTAAGATATCACACATGTGATTGGAATGGGGTAAATACTTGTGGTACCTAGGACAAACAAACAATCACTACCTCAACTCCCTTAGAGGGTTCCCGCCAACAATAAGGGTACTTGAACATTGGGTGATTGTTGGATGTAGGTTACCGTAATTGTTCCCCAAACCTTCTCTAGCTAGTTCTGAGACCTAATCAACTAGTCTAGTTCTCAAAAGGCCCTTTCATTGCTTTAATTCTAAATGATAACTTCGATTTAATTATTTCATAAGGAAGCCTCCCTAGGCTAGGAGCCTCTGAGTTTGAAAAGAGAAAGATCAGACCACCTAGGTGACAATAGTGCCTAGTCTAAGTTTCATTTAGGTTTTCACAGTTGTGGTTAGGAATTTTCACTTAGTGAGAGTTTGAGTAGCAATATTTTGGTGCTTACATTTTATTACTAGCCTTTTTTTATTCGCCGACCCATACAAACAAAATCTTTCTAATCATTGATTAAATGTTTTCAAAGTTGAGTGACAAAGATCAACCCAACACTCTAACATAAGAGTCCACATATTTTCATTAAACTATGAAACACAATAGATTCTTTTAATTTAAAAGAGGACAATATCATTACAAAAATATTAAAATTACTACTAGAAAAATAAAATATTGAATTGCAGTGAAATTTAGATTATTCGAATTCAACACCAAAATAACAATTAACTTACCAAAACAATCAAATAATGATGTGTAATAGATGTTAACATTTTCGACTAAAATTTTAAAATTATTAATTAAAATAATTAAATGACATTCAATTGGATTTAAACTTATAATTTATCATATGCTTCAACTGAATACTTTAACTAATTAAAATAACCATTAAAACTTAATGATTTTAATTGAACTACCAAAACAATAAATAAATAAAATATAGAATATCTATAAACCCAATTCAATTTGATTTGGAAGTTAGAAGTTACTTCTTAGTGTTAGTTGTCCACTTTGACCACTAGATAAAGTGTATCCTTCTAATCTTCAAGGTTGTGTGTGAATTAAAATTTGAATGCATAGCATTTTGGAATTGTTCAATCATTATGAAAGGTATTGTTTCTTTTTTGATACACTATGTGAATGAATTTCATAATGTGTGTATATGATTAAAAAGTGGAATACGTCATGGTAGATGCACTTTGAATTATATTTTCATTGTGTGTGTGTGTTTTTTTTAATTTGAAGGTTATAAAATCTATCATAATTCAATTTCAATTGGCATGGAGGACAATTATTATTAACTATTATCAGTGAATGCAAGATGACTTGTCATTTTTATTCAAAGAAAACCACATCACCTGAAATGACCTACTAGTCATTCATAAGGGGGCAAACTTTCACTTCTCCAGAATCACTTGGGTTGTTCGCTTAATTCTTTACATCCGAGGAAGATGAATTCTTACCCAATAAGAAGTTTTTGATGGTTTCAATATAGATAATATCCACACAAAAAAAAGTGTCCCTATTGGTCATAGTTATGGCTACTTCATTTAACCTCTTTCCCAAAAACTTATATTTCAATTGTAATTATCTCTGTTCTAAGACTTTTGCGATTATTGTTTTGTTCAGAGAGAGCTTCCGGATCCATCGCATAGGTTTTGTTTTCTTCGACGTTTCGGACCAAACTAGTGTGGTCCATCATCAGGAAAGCGCTTTTTGAAAAATGAAAAAAAATAATTATCTCATTTGAAAAAAAATAAAAAATTTATCAATATTTTTTTATTTATTATTACAAAAGTTATACTTGATTCAAGTAATATATTACTATTGAAATTTGTATAGTGTAAGATTATATTTTTAACATCATAGAAATTTAAATCTTACACTGTTTAGTACAGTCTACCAATTTGTTTTACTAATTTGTATTTTCATAATATACATAAAGGTTAGGATGTTAGGTTTTCTTACATATTTGGAAGGGGGGGGCATTAATAGAAATTCTTTTTGGAAGTATCTTACATTCTTATGTATATGTATTTCTTATGTATTTGGGGTGGATACTATTGGTGAATATTACAGTTCCGAGGCATTATTTTATATGGGATGTTTTTTGGTAGTATCATTTTATGTTCTATTTTTAAATTCCAATTCCTTGATAATTTCATATTAGATACAAAATGTTTATGTAACTGTGTTTCTTATGTATTTGGGGTCGATATTATTAGTGAATATTATAGTTTCCTGGTTAGTATTTTCTATGGGATGTTTTCTAGTTTAAAATTCCAATTCCTTCACAACTTCATATTCGTTAAAAAATGTTTGAAATCGTTAAAAAAATGTTCCGAGGCATTGTTTTCTATGGGATGTTTTTTGGTAGTATCATTTTATGTTCTATTTTTAAATTCCAATTCCTTGATAATTTCATATTAGATACAAAATGTTTATGTAACTGTGTTTCTTATGTATTTGGGGTCGATATTATTAGTGAATATTATAGTTTCCTGGTTAGTATTTTCTATGGGATGTTTTCTAGTTTAAAATTCCAATTCCTTCACAACTTCATATTCGTTAAAAAATGTTTGAAATTAATTCGAAAATCTAGTTCACAATACTCATTCAAATTTCACAATATTAGAGTACCCTTTTTGGGCATTTTTCACTCCCACAAACATCACTCTCAGATTTATTAAGTGTTAAATATGTTTGAAGTATGGTACTGCCCAGGTTCGAACTGGGGACCTTCAATGTGTAAGACCGACGTGATAACCGACTACACCACAACAATTGACAATGTTGAATTTAATGGATACTATGTTTGAAAGAAAATATGAAAATAGCACAACATCATTGCATTGTTGGTTAAATGAAGAAAAGGGCCTATTCCACTTTTAATTGCACAAGAGGAGGAAGAAATAGTTAATTGGTGTAAAGACATGGTTTTAAAAATGAGCCATGCCCTCAAAAGTTGAATCAACTAAATTTCAACACTACTCGAATCTGCTTCTGTTAGTGAAGGCCGAATGCATTCATAGATGGATTTCTTGGCAAATCAAGGTGATTGGGTTTCAAGAAAAGGCATCAAGAGTTCGAATTACAAATAAGAAAGATTTTAAATAGATAAAAAGATGGAAATTTACACCATTTACTTGTAATAAAGTTCTATGACAATTTGTGAGAGTTAGGATATAGAAAACATTCATATGATCCTCAAAATAGATGGAATTGTGATAACACTGGTTTACAAAAAGGAAGGAATTGTGGAATGTGAGTAATTTCCGGATAATCATGATTTTGTATTGTCTAAATGTAATTGGTCTATCAATCACAAGGTTCTATTTGTTCAAGGGAAAAGAACACTCAAGAACTGTATGGAGAATTTTGAGCGAACATATTGCATAGCTACACATCCCAATACATTGGCAACTAAAGAACTGTTTGTTCATAGGCATTACCATTTAGCAACTTCTTGTACAAGGATGCGTCTTGGCAACTACGAACAAATAATTGTTATCTTTTTATGGCCATGGTAGACACATACCTTTATATTCTATGGAAGAGGTAAACAAAATAGGCATAAGCTTGTTGACATTGCTTGCACACAATATTCATAGGTTGAAACCCCAAGATATGAGCATGTTTGGGTCCTTTAAGAATTACTTTAGGGATGAGTGAGAAAATTGGATGTCAAAGAACCCAAAGATAAAGGTAAAAATGTTTTAATTAGAATAACTTGGTAGTAGAGCTTTTCAAAGGGCTCTTAGACCCTCCAATATTAATGATAGATTTATGCGAAACAAAATTTGGCCACTCAACTATGATACTCTTACCAATGACATGGCTTGTAGCCAATGTTGTGAAATACATGGTGAGGAACATTTTGATTTTGTGGTAAACATATTGGGCCTCTCAAGGAAATTGAAATCTACTAGGTGATGATGATGAAAACGCAAGAGATACACAAGGAAATAAATATGCAATGAAAATGAAAATGAATGTTGTTGCATCACATGAACCACTTATAATTTATGCATATTCTAATAAGAGTGACACAACTGAAATGAACATGATTGATGGTTGACAAGAAATGGGAACTGTAGATGAAGAATTGGCATTACCAAGGCAAGTGAGCTCTCTTGAGTAGTTAGCCAAATCCATGATGAATATAAATTGAAATATTGTTACCAACATTATTTAAGAAGCCCTTAACATGCCCTCATTGCCTATAACTATAAAAAATTATGACATTGTCCATTATTTTGTGGATGTTAGAGGTGAGGAAGAACATAATGGAGAAGACAAGGAAGAAGAAACACACCATCCCGATGATTCTCATAATCAACCAAGTAATGATTTATAACTATCACAATTCCTAAGTCTACCAATGGAGAGAGTGGTAGAAAGATCCAAGCCATGTTCAAAATATTCTCTTTAATTAAGAAGTGGTTACTAGTAAACATTCAAATCCATAACTATCATTTGGTTGCAACACTTCCCCTTTTTCCTACTAGTTAAGCGACCATTCCTATATGTTCCTTTGCAAAGCCTCCAATTCTTCCAAGGGTATTGAGCACAAGTCAAAATAAAAATTTTCCATTGCCACCAAGGATGCAAGAAACAAATGGCACCCAAACTTAGAACAAGAAAATGTAGGAAACTCAACCCATGAGGCATTGAAGATACTCATCATCCAAATTGATGTAGAAGTTTTTTTGTTTAACCTAGCCACATGCAATGTGGATTTTGTTATAGAGTCAATTTTGTTGCGTGTATCAAGTTTCCCCCCTTTTTGGACATACTCTATATTAGGATGAATTTGAAACCCATCTATATAGGCAATCTACTTATTTATTCCATTGATCTCAATTTCCTCTTCAATTTAAAGCATTGTATTTGGATACCTCTAATCTAAATGGATGTGTGTCTTTTTACACTAACAATTTATTTGGGACTAGAGTATGTCTCTAGTCACCAAGTAAAATAACAACATAAACAAGTCAGATGCACAAACCTAGTCATTGCATCATGAGATTACTATAGCATAAGCAAGTGCATGAAAGGTTAAAACACTTTCGATTCAAATTTGCAATTCACATTTCAATCCAATGCACACTTACAATGCAAACTCAATGCAATGCAACTTTAAAGCAAACTTGCAAATTCCTATGGACATTTTGGACCACCAATCATCTAAATCATCTAAATAGACATTTAATCTAGTTTAGTTTTTGACTGTTCCTCATGGAAAAGGGGGTGGTCAAAATAATAAAGTTGCCATGATAAATAATACTAACAAATTTGTTAAGAGCTACAACACAAATTGAACCAGAAAAAATGAATAAAAAGCAATTAAATGTTATACATTCTCAAGATAAAACCAATAGATGTTACACTAACTTTATATTGTTGAACTTTAACATGTCTATCAAGATCTTAAATCAACTTACTCATCTTAAATTTGTTCCTATTTAATTTTCCATATAATTTAACTATAAATTTGGTTTTTAACATTTGTTTTTAAAAATTAGGAAGGTTTTCTAGTGAAGTTTAACAGTCAGAGAGTCAAGATGGATCTTCCAATGAATCATAAAATAGAAAACCAAGAATTCAAAGAAAGAAAGAAAGAAAAACTAGGAAAACAATCTGTTCCCTAGTGGTGTCGCCAATTTTGTTATTGGGCCAATTGTTAAGTGCATACACAAATCAATCCCCCTAGATCCACCTAGATCTCAAATAAAACAAGACAGGACATGACGCTTTCCCTAAGTTACAATCATTGAATTTACTACCAAAGAAGGAATGGATGACATATCTTTAAATATCGCTTCCTTATATCTTTGTTGTCCCTGCTTCGCTCCGACGCTCTTGTGAGGTCAAATCTGCAATGGAACAAACCAACCAAAGTGAAAGCAACAATAGTAGATTCAATGAAAACCTAAACATGTGATCAAGGAGTCATGTAATAAAATGATAATGATTTTATGAGAAAGAAACATGCGACTGTATTATATAATGTGGAAGAAATATACAACCAGATTCCTTGATGTCGTTAGGTTGTTTCAAGTAGTTCCTTACTTCCCACACACTTCTTTCTCCAAGGATTCTGAGACCATAGATCTGATAGCTATTCACAATCTATCTTGACAAAGAAAAGATCAAAGCCACTCTAACCAAGCTAACAATCTCAAGCCAAAACAACTAATCTTAATCGAACTCAATTCAACTAACTTTCTCCATGAGAGCTCCTATCCTTTTATAAGCTGAAGAGGATAAGCTGAGGAGGAGAAGATGTGGAGGAGTGCAGAGGCTTTCCCATCCAGTCGCTACAGTTGGAATTGTAGATCACCCACTCCCTGTCAGAGGTCAAAGACCAACCTGTATAGAATGTCCATCCTGCATCTGCTTGTCTAGGATAGAGTTGGAGATAGAATGTGGAAATTGTGGCACCTTGAAGGGTGGGTGGAAGTGAAAATTTTCAGAATCCAACAAAGGTATGCTCGCTAGGGGAAGTGGAGGTGCTTCAGGAGGTGCCCGAGAAGTGGAGGCTCTGTTTAGGAAGGGATATGAGGGTAAGTCGACTGAACTGTGCATGAGAACCAAACCTTCAAGCTGGGAAGAGGTGGCTAGTGGTTCCAAGTCAGGCTGCGAAGAGTGCGATGAGTGCAAGGAATGCGAGGACAATGAATATTGTGAGGGGGATAGGCATCCAAAGCTGAAATGAGAACTAGGGTGAGGTACATGCACTCGTAGCCAGGATGGAGTCCAGGACAAGCCCGTTCTTGGCCTGCCTCTTTGCCTAGGCATGCTGACCGCGCAGGAGAAATGGTTGGCCTGCGAGAGAAACCCCAGGTGAGCGAAGAGGCCGAGAGAATAACCAGTTGCAGGAGAGTACCAAGGTGAAAGTAAGAAGGGTTTGAAGTACAATAGGAGAGTGCAAGGAAGAGGTAAGCTAGAATGGACCATGTCTTCTTAGTCGGTGGAGATGAAGGCCGAGCCACATGCAAAGTCTTAATGAAATCGCCCATCGAAATGACAACTAGAGATAAGAAGCACACCAGGCTTAATGGTGCCTCATACATCGTAGGAGGGATTAAATGCATGGGGGTGGTAGCTATGCTTGACACAAATCCATCACCTGGCTCTCGCCACGCTGGCTTATGTGCACCTCCTCTTGATGGCATGTGGCCTGCACCAACACCCGATCCGGGAGCTTATCCACTACTGTGGCTTTATGCTTACAGTGCTGGAGTATGGGATGATGCGGATTGAGGGACGCTTAGCACAGGAGTTCCGGTGTGTCCCAATTCATTCCCAAGTTTGCCAAGTCATTTGCTATCTGATTGGCCTTCCTTCTAATGTGAGATGGTATGAAGGCCTGGTTGGGCTGCAGGAGATTCGCAATTGTTTTTAGTCCATGAAAGAGTCTCCAGCAGGGTGAAATTTGATCAGAGTCATCTCTGTTTAGAATTCTCTTGAAGAGATTAATGATGACGAGGGAGTCCCCTTCTACGATAAACTTAGTGTAGTTGTGTTCATTTTCTACTTGCAATCCTCTGGTGAGCCCCCAAAGCTCAACAACATTGTTTGTGGTGTGGCCTAGGCTGCCTGCATTGATGAGAAGGATGTGTCCTTAGTGATTCAAAAAAAACACTCCATAACCTGCTGCACCCGGGTTGCCTTTGGAGGCTCCATCGAAATTGAGTTTGATGAAACCCTCCTTAGGGGGAGTCCAAATTGAGGGGATGATTTGAAGAGTTAGTGAGAAGGGGGAAGGGGGTGAGTTCTAAGCAAGAGGGATTTTCCAATACTAAAGGATAGTAAGTTCAGAAGATGTTCCCATCAGATCCTTTGCAGACCAATGATGGAGGCTGATAGTTTCCAGGATATTGACACGACATTAGTTCCAGAAATGTTGCCAAGGGAGCTGGGTATTTATGAAGATCCTCCTATTTCTTTCCTTTCAGATTTGCCAGAGTATGAAGCTTGGAAGTAGTTTCTAGATACGGTTAAGAAGGGGTGATTGAAAATCCTGGTCTCTCTAGTCAGCAATAGTGTCGATGATGTTGTCTCGTTTGCAGTCTGAGGTGCACATGATTGTGTGCTTTGGTCCCAGACTTAAGCTGTGTAGGAGCAGGTATTGAGGAGATGGTTCATGGTTTTAGCTTCTTCTCCACAGAACATGCAGATAGATGGCCCAACAAACCCCCCATTTTGAAAGGGTATCCCAGGTGAGGATGCTCGAATGAGTGACAAGCCAGAGGAAGAGGGTAATTTTTGGCTAGTGTTTTAGGGCCCAAATTTTGCTCCACACTCTTCCTGTGTGTTCAAGGTCAGAGTGAGCCTTGATGGCATAGGCCTCTTTTGTGATGAAGGTACCCCTTGGAAAGTATCCCCTTCTTAGACTGTCTTCTTCGATAAGAGTGGGAATTTTTCGTTTGCTCAATTCCTCATACTAGGGTTTTAGGTCCACATGTGCCTCTATATTCAAGTGCCCCTTATTTAAATTCCAACATTTCCAGGTGGCATTTGTTGGGTTGTCTTGCCAGTAGTCTGCTACCTTTGTCAGTCCCATCTGAGTAGATGGTATGATAATATTGTTAGCCCATTCTTCCTGGTCTAGAGTTGGCCACTGCTGCCATGAATCCCTCCAGAAGAGGGCTATTTTCCCATTCCAAATTTCCTAGAAAGCGTGATTGGTTACCAGATGCTAGTTTTGCTTAGTTGCAACCCAGATTAAAGATACAAGGTTGTCCCGATTCCACCTAATCAAGTTTCTTTCCTCCATATTGGGCGCATATTTTCCTCTCCATAGCTTAGCCCATAAGTCATTGGGTCTTTTTATCCATCGCCACGAGATATTGGAATTAAGGAATTTGTTCATGATTGAGGGGTCTATTATTCCAAGTCCTCCCTGAGTTTTGGGATTGCAAAGTTTTTCCCAACTGATCAGTGCAATTTTTTTACCTATATTGAGTCCGTTCCATAGGAAGTTCCTTTGCAAATTCCTTATGGTTGTAAGGACAAAATTCGGTGCAGCCAGCACCAAGAAGGTGTAGATTGAAAGGGCTTGAAGCACAAATCTCAGAAGAATGAGGTGGCTAGGAAAGTTTAGGGCTCTGTAGGTCCAGGAAGAAAGCCTTTTAGCAAAGGAGGAGAGGAGATGCTCCCAAGAGGAGTTTTTGAGGGCATTGTCTAGCAGGGGAACGCCAAGGTATTTGGACAGAAGGGAGATTCTTGTGAATCCTAGGATGATAGAGATATTTTTTTGGATTGGAGCAGGCATGTTGAAGAAGAAGATCTGGGATTTGTCTTTATTGAATTCCAGTCCTGAGGCCTCAGAGATAGATTGAAGGATCGAGAGGAAAGAGTGGGCTTCTTTAACTATAGGAGAGCCCATCATCAGGGTATCATCAAAAAATTGGCTATGAGAGATTGGGGCGGAGAGACCATGTAGAGGTAGACCCATCAACGAGTTGCTTGCTATGGCTGCATGAATGGAATGGATGAGGCCCTCAGACATGATAATGAAAATGAAAGGGGACAATGGGTCTCCTTGTCTGATTCCCCTGGAGGGAGAAAAAGGATGGGAGGGAACCCCATTGACCAAGATAGAGAAAAAATATGAGGAGGTGAGATTTAGAATCCACTCGACCCAAATATGGTTGAATCCAAAGGCTAGGAGCATTGCACACATGTAGTCTCAACTTAACTTGTCAAAGGATTTAGAAAGATCAAGTTTAAGTGTCATACCTGGCATTCGGGTCTTCTGCAAGGAGTGGATAACTTCATGAGCTAAGATGATGCTATCCATGATCTGCCTGCCTTTGACATAACCCGATTGTTCGAGAGAGATGATCCCTGGTAGGATGGGCTTGAGTCTTCTAGAAATCACTTTGGTTAGGAGTTTATAGATGACATTGCAAAGTGCAATGGGATGGAACTGTGTGGGATGAGAGATCTTCACCTCCTTG
The DNA here is from genome assembly GCA_009831015.1 of Picea engelmannii. NCBI lineage: Eukaryota > Viridiplantae > Streptophyta > Pinopsida > Pinales > Pinaceae > Picea > Picea engelmannii. Next base: position 689,356 of record ML780768.1, on the reverse strand, counting down.
GGTATGAGTGCAAGGAAAGTCACATTAAGAGCTGGGAGGACTTGTCCTGAAGATCGGGAGTCTTCAATGATTTCCCAGACCTCTTCCCTGATCATCTTCCAGCAATGGAAGAAAAAATCACTAGTGAATCCATCTAGACCTGGAGCCTTGCCTTTGGGGGTATTTTGAAGCGCTTGATCTACCTCCTCAATAGAAATGGTTCTAAGCAGGGTAGAGTTCTGTTCTGGAATTATTAGGGTGGGTATATGCTATGTGATCTTGGCAATGGATTGTGATCTATCCGCTAGGGGTTCCGTGAGGAGATCCTTGTAAAAAGAGACCAGTTCCTTTTCCAGTTCCTCATGGGAATGGATAAGTTGTCCATTGGTGGATGTTAACTGAGTGATTCTGTTGGTATTCCATCGTTGAAGGGTGGTTCTGTGAAAGAATCTAGTGTTTCGATCCCCATCCTTGAGCCATTGAACGTGAGATTTTTTCTTCCAGAGAGTCTCTTCTTAGGCTTTCCTTGCCTCCAGCCATTGATTAATATCTGCCTCTATGATTTTAAGATCTTCCATAAGAACTTGCTCCCGGATCTGTCTCTTCATCACTCTCATTTGTTTCATCAGCTTCCTTTGGGAGTCAAAGATGTTGCCAAAGGTTTGCTTGTTCTAGAGTAAGTTGTTGCTTAAGGTTCTTGAGCCTTTGCTGGAGACGGTATATTTTGGAGCCATGGGGTATCTCTACCTCTTTCCACCAAGCCTGGATCTTGTTGTGAAAATTTGGGTGACTGAGCCAAAACTGTTCGAATATGAAGGGTTTTTGACCTGGGGTGGCCAACACTTCTAGCCAAAGCTGGATGGGCCACTGATTCGAACCGTGCCAATCTAAAATCCTTAACTCCAGAGCTGTGTCCTCCAGCATAAGGGATTCAAAAATTAGGAAACAATCCAGTCTGCAGGAAATTTGATGAGTTCTAGTTCTTCTGTTTGTCCAGGTGTGAATACCATTGGGTGTTTCTAGGTCTATGAGGTTGTTGTTGTCAATAAAGCTACCGAAGTCACTGGTTTCCCGATCCAGGCACCGAGTGCCTCCTTTTTTTTACTTCAGGTTGCGAATGAGATTGAAGTCTCCCCCAACAATCCATTTGTTGCTATCAATTAAGGTGGACAGGTACTCCAGGTTGTTGAGAAAGGCTTGCTTATCCCTAGGGCTGGCTGGCCCATAGACATTAGTAAGGAAACTAGGTTTGTTAAGCCAATGAGACTGTAGTTTGCTGTAATGGACCAATTGGTAGTGGTGAAGTTTTCCAAGATGGTTATGTTGTGGTTCCATAGCATAGCTAGTCCTCTTTCCGTGTCGGTGGTCGCTATTGAAACCACCTCTCCTTGCTTCCAATAGTAGGGGAGGAGCCTGTCTATGTCCTCAGTGGTGCATTTTGTTTCTTGGAGTAGCATGATGTCCGGATTTTTTGCCAAAATCAGATCTCGTAGCAGCTTTTTCTTGCTACATCCATTGAGACCTCTTATATTCTAGGAGATGATATTCATGAGGAAGAGGGGGAAGGGAGAGGGGGAAATATATCTGAGATAAGGTGGATTTGACCAGAGTTCACCATGAAGTGATCGATCTCTTATATAATTTTGTTTGTTGATTTCCTTCCCCTTTTCTTTTCATATTTCTGTGGTTTTATCTGACCCTTTGACTGATTACCCTATATTCCCAAACCCTTACTGGATTTGGCTGAGGATCCAGCTGAGGAGTTGAGGAAAACTTTGTGTGCTTTCTGCAATTGGTCCGGGGGAATGGTGTACAGTTTTTGGTGTCGATAAGCATGCTCTAGATGCTCCAGGTCCACTCTTGCTAGTTCCTGCTCATTAATATCCATCTCATCATCTCCGTCCTCTTGCTCCACGTGGACCTTCATTCTAGTATCTGGATCTATTGTCAAGTTGCTTGGATCCTTTTCCTATATTGGTTCTTTACCCCTGTGCATGTTTGTCGAGGCACACTTTCCTTCTGGAAATCTTTGGGGTTTTTAGGGTCTGAGGGATTCTTCGGTTGATCTTGTAGTATTTCATATTTATTGCTAGTGGACGGATTATTGTTTGTCTTAGTTACTTGTTTTCTTCCTTCTTGTCTCTTCTTCCCTGATGCTGGAATGAAGCCATCTCTGTTTTTGCTGGCCTCTGTGTTCCCTTCTTTGTGCATAGCATTGAGGGGAAAATATCTGAAGAGGTGTGTATGCTCATGACATTTCTGACATCTGAATGGAATATGTTCGTAGTCGATGGTTTGCATCCAATATTCGTCGTGGTACTCTAGGATTATAGATCCCGGGAGCGGCTTGGCTATGTTCAGGTATACATAGATGTCTGCATATGAGGTATATCTTCTTTGCTTTGTGGTCTCCGATGATTTCACATAAACCCTAATGGTGTTACCTATACCTACCAGAACCTCCTCCAGCTAAAATTCTTGTGGTAAGAAGTATATTCTGATACATACTGGTGCATGTGCAAAATCTTCCTCTTCAGTGCTGAACTTCTCTATCCAGAACCTTAGGAAAAGTCCTGCCGAGTTGAAGAAGTAAGGCCCTCCATCAAAAATACAGTTGCGGTCCTCTAGGTTGTGAAGGATGATGGTGACGAAGCCGTTGGAGCCCAACTACAGTTCATAATGCCCTTTTGGCTTCAACCATTGTTGTATCCATTTAATCAAGTCTCGTTCTAAGGGCCATAGCCCTAATAATTTGCCTACTAACGCATAGTCCCTCATATATTGCTTTTGTTCCTCAATGCACGATGAAATGATGATGTACTTCGGGGCTTGTGGTGCTTGTGGGATGCATTTTTCTGGTAGCCATGGCATCGATGTTGTTGCTGGTATTGGAAGATTAACCGAGTCAACATCCATCTCTTTGTCCTTGAAATGTCCTTCCATCACGAGCTATGACCGTAGAACTGTGGGGGGGCTTGAACGTGGGCTGCTTCGATCCCTCTCCCAGGCTGCCATTCACTGTTACCTGGCTGTAGGAGGTGCCTGTCGGCCCTCCCTCCTTCAGAGTCATGAGCCCCTGCGGGGCAAATGTTGTAACCGTGCACCAAAACCCTAAACCTAGGTTGGAGAGCTGTTATTGTGTTATCTTATTAATAAGAAGATCAATGTTATCATAGGCAGGACAAAACAAAAATCAAAAGATGATATAATAAAGTCAATTGCCAATGTTTAATTTAATGGATACTATGTCTCAAAGAAAATATGAAAATTGGACCAACATCATTGCATTGTTGGTTAAATGAAGAAAAGGGCCTATTCCACTTTTAATTGCACAAGAAGAGGAATAAATAGTTAATTGGTGTAAAGAGATGGTTTTAAAAATGAGCCCATGCCCTCAAAAGTTGAATCAACTAAATTTCAACACTACTCAAATCTGCTTCTGTTAGTGAAAGCCGAATGCATTCATAGATTGATTTCTTGGCAAATCATGGTGATTGGGTTTCAAGAAAAAACATCAAGAGCTAGAATTAAAAATAAGAAAGATTTTAAATAGATAAAAAGATGGAAATTTATGCCATTTACTTGTGATAGATTCCTATGACAATTTGTCAGAGTTAGGATATAACAAACATTCATATGATCCTCAAAATAGATGGAATTGTGAGTAAACTGGTTTACAAACAGGAAGGAATTGTGGAATGTGAGTAATTTCCCAGGGAGGGATAATCATGATTTTGGATTGTCTAAATGTAATTGATCTATCAATCACAAGGATCTATTTGTTCAAGGGAAAAGAACTCTTAAGAACTATATGGAAAATTTTGAGCGGAGAGATTTCATAGCTACACATCTCAATACATTAACTACTAAAGAACTGTTTGTACATCGGAATTACCATTTAGCAACTTCTTGTACAAGGAAGCGTCTTGGAAACTATGAACAAATAATTGTTAATTTTTTATGGCCATGGTAGCCACATACCTTATTTTTTTTTTTTGTACTGGGGGAATCGACAACTCGTGGTTCTCGTATTCGCGTGACACGGGGTCGATCCCTGTCGGCTACCACTATAACCCCAGGTGCAACCACCCAACCCGCAAGAATGGCGCACGAGTAAATCCGGGTGAGAATCGAACATGAGACTTCATTTTACAAATTTCCTTCCATTACACGGCACTTGCCAATCCGTCTACACCCGTGCGGGCGTAGCCACATACCTTATTATTCTATGGAAGAGGTAGACAAAATAGGCATAAGCTTGTTGACATTGCTTGCACACAATATTCATAGGTTGAAACCCCAAGATATGATCATGTTTGGGCCCTTTAAGAATTACTTCACGTATGCATGAGAAAATTGGATGGCAAAGGACCCAATGATAGAGGTAAAAATATTTGAATTAGCATAACTTGGTAGTAGAGCTTTTCAAAGGGCTCTTATACCCTCCAATATTAACTATGGATTTATGCGAAACAAAATTTGGCCACTCAATTATGATACTCTTACCAATGACATGGCTTGTAGCCAATGTTGTGAAATACATGGTGAGGAACATTTTGATATTGTGGTAAACAGATTGAGCCTCTCAAGGAAATTGTCATCTACTAGGTGACGATGATGGAAATGCAAGAACTACACAAGGAAATAATTATGCAATTAAAATGAAAATAAATGTTGTTGCATCACATGAACCATGTATAATTTATGTAGATTATAATTAGAGTGATACAACTAAAATGAAAAAGACTGAAGGTTGACAAGAAATGGGAACTATTGATGAAGAATTGGCATTACCAAGGCAAGTGAGCTCTCTTGAGTAGTTAGCGAAATCCATGATGGATATAAATTGAAATATTGTTACCAACATTAATGAAGAAGGCCTTAACATGTCCTCATTTCCTATAATTATAAATAATGATGACATTGTCCATTATTTTGTGGATGTTAGAGGTGAGGAAGAACATAATGGAGAAGACAAGGAAGAAGAATCACAACATCCAGAGGATTCTCATAATCAACCAATTAATGATTTACTACTATCACAATTCCTAAGGCTACCAATGGAGAGAGTTGTAGAAATATCCAAGACATGTTCAAAATATTCTATTTAATTAAGCAGTGGTTACTAGTTACTAACTTCGGAGGATTACCTCATACTCTTGGCTGATGTAGAACAAAAGAAAAATGAGATGTTGGAATTGAAGAAAATGAAGAAGGATATTTCAAATGAGAAGAGGGACACAAAGATTGTTGCAAAAGAGGGACACAAAGATTGTTGCAAATGAATAATGAAAGAAATAAATGATCCAAAGAGAATTCAAAGGGAAAGGAAAGAATACAAGCAACAAAAACAACTTTCTATGCATGAAAAAGAACAATGGAAGGACCTAGAGAAAATTCAAAAAGAACAAGAAAGAAGAAACTTGGTAGTAGTACACATGAGTTTGACAAGAGGAGAAGATTGAGAAATTCAGCAGACCAAATGGAAGAGATTGTGCAATCCTTCCAAGATCTATTAGACATTCAAATCCCTAACTATCATTTGGTTGCAACACTTCCCTTATTTCCTACTAGTTAAGGGGCCATTCCTATATGTTCCTTTGCAACAACTCCAATTCTTCCAAGGGTATTGAGCACAAGTCAAAATCAAATTTTTCTATTGCCACCATGGATGCAAGAAAAAAATGGCACCCAAACTTAGAACAAGAAAATGTAGGAAACTCAACCCACCCAGCCATTGAAGATACTCATCATCCAAATTGATTTAGAAGTTTTTTTGTTTAACCTAGCCACGTGCAATGTGGATTTTGTTATAGAGTCAATTTTGTTCTGTGTGTCAAGTTTTCCTCCCTTTTGGACATACTCTATATTAGGATGCATTTGAAACCCATCTATATAAAAAATCTACTCATTTATTCTATTGATGTCAATTTCCTCTTCAATTTAAAGAATTTTATTTGGATACCTCTAATCTAAATGGACGTTTGTCTTTATACACTAACAATTTAATTGGGACTAGAGTATATCTCTAGTCACCAAGTAAAATAACAACATAAACAAGTCATATGCACAAACCTAGTCATTGCATCATGAGATTACTAAATCTTAAGCAAGTGCATGAAAGGTTAAAACACTTCCGATTCAAACTTGCAATTCACATTTCAGTCCAATGCACACTTACGATGCAAACTCAATGCAATGCACCTTTAAAGCAAACTTGCAAATTCCTATAGACATTTTGGACCACCAATCATCTAAATCATCTAAATAGACATTTAATCTAGTTTAGTTTTTTATTGTTCTTCATGGAAAAGGGGGTGGTCAAAATAATAAAGTTTCCATGATAAATAATACAAACAAATTTGTTAAGAGCTACAACACAAATTGAACCAAAAAAAATGAATAAAAAGCAATTAAATGTTATACATTCTCAAGATAAAACCAATAGATGTTACACTAACTTTATATTATCAAACTTTAACATGTCTATCAAGATCTTAAATCAACTTATTCATCTTAAATTTGTTCCTATTTAATTTTCCACATAATTTAACAATAATTTTTCTTTTTATATTTGATATGTTCCAACTACAATAGACAATAACTAAGTTCATGCAATTTATAATTTATAATGGTTTCCCAAACAAAATATTTTCCATATAATTTAACTATGAATTTTGTTTTCAACATTTGAGAGGTTCCAATTGCAATAACAACTTAAGACTAAGATAATGCAATTTATATTTGTTTCCCAAACAAAATCTTTTAAAATCTCTTTCAACAAATATACTTTGAAGAGAATGGATTTAATTATATGGTTAAGCTCTACAGCTGGTACTTTTTAAGGCAACCTTAATAGTCCCTACCGAAGGCAAGTAGGGACTATAAAATTCGATTGAGAGTTGAATTTGTGTTAGTTTGGCGTTGATTATATAGTTTTTCCCCTATCTCCAATGTTCAACATAACAAACTGAAAATTTCATTTTTTATATAATAAAATAAAACCTATTCTTTATAATCTAATTGGAAAAATAATTTGATTAGAAGATGGAATTGAAGTCTTATTGTGGGGTTTTCTCTTCCTGATGTTTGATTTTTTCTCTCTTTATAATGTTTATGTTTTGTCTTGCTAATGTTCCCCCTTTGCCTTCTTGGATTAATTCCAAATGTACCTATGTGCCTATGTTTTATTTTTAGCTTCTTAAATTAACGTCATGATAGACAATGAATAGGGAGGTGACATGCTTCCCACTTCCATACGCTGACAAGTCCTGATAGACAATGAACATGGCTGTGACAGCCTTCCCATTGCCATCTATGGACCGCCTGACCGCCTTCTTGGTATCTATTCACCACCCCATACCCAGAGTACCCAGAGTGTGTATACAAATGCTAATCTTTGCAAATTACTTAAAAAGACATTGCAATGTCTCCTTACAATGTTTCCAAAGGCCATGGAATTATTGTATTCGGCCAACAAACCAACTCACGAGCAATCTCTCCAAGCCCACCCAAGGCTAGCGAACACTAGGATTGTCACTGCAAGAGTAATTATAAATGCTTTAAGAAACAAATATAGTGTAACTAGAGGGATCTTTTTGAGAAAGTCCCTGTCATTTGTTGTGATTTAAAAAAAGGCTTACACCATGTACTATGGAGTAAATGGAAGTCCTAATTTTCAATACAAAATAAAAATGAATGGGAAGCAATTTTTATTTATTCACTTACAAGTTGTTGGGGTCCTATAATCATAGGTGATTTGATTCTTTAGCTACCTATTTGACATTGTTCTTATTATGAAGACATCCGGCTTGATAGGCTCGGTTGATTTCACTTATCCCTTCATCCTTTTCGCTCAATCCTTCATCACCATGCACCTTTCAATCCCTCACCCTCCATTTACCCCTCCACCAATTTTCATCCCTACTTGAATAAACAAGCTTAGGATAAAAATCATCAGGTTAATAATAAACGGTTAGTGGCATTTTTAATATTAATCAACTTAGTAGATTTAATTTAATTAATTTAGTAATTTAGTAATTATATTAGTTTAATCGTGTAATAATAATTCATAATCAATTAGTTTAAATTAATAGTGTTAATAATTAGTAATTAGGTTAGTAATTGGGTTAATATAAAACAATAATTTAAAAATACATCAAAACTACATAACAAAAATATAAAAACATGTAAAACATATATACAAATAAAAATAAAAACGAATAAAACAAAATTATTAAACAAGAAAACAAAAACCAAAACATAATAAAACAAAACAAAAAACAAAACAAAAAATGAAACATAAAAAAACAAGACTTAAAAAAAAAACAAAAAAAAAACATAGAACACAACTTAAAAAAAAAACAATAATAAAAAACAAAATAAATAAACACAAATTAAATATATCATAAGTCCTGTTATCACACGGTTTGTAGGAAAGGTCTAAGGAGCTTGAGTCAAGGCTTAAAACCGGCGTAACAGGAGCTTCCCCACCCACTGTCACCTTGATGGGGGGCTCTTTCTATTTAGGAGGGCTAGTCCAAGGGAGACGTCCCTAAAGTAATCTAGATTTAAGAAGGGCTAAGGATAATGGATCAAGATAATAGGTTCCCTTCCACAGATTACAACCAAGTATGAGATAGTCAAGAAAGGTCTTCCACTGATGATGCACCCATTTGCGAGACAAGACAAAGAAAACTAGAATACGTGCTTGCAGTGGGTTAGTACTTCATAAAATCAATGACTATCTTCCAATACATATGTGAGCAATAGATCAATGCTATTATTGACGAAGTCAATGATGGCTAAAATGTCAAA
>ML780768.1:645377-663439 GCA_009831015.1 Picea engelmannii | reverse complement strand
GTCGTCTGTGGGTGCCTTTGTAGGAGGTGAGCTGTACCCGTCATGGATGCATTTTTTCCAAGCCCTTATTGCCTTATCTTTCTTTATTTACATTTTTTACTACAAGCCTTGACGAAGAGGACACTGCCTTGGCTTGGTGGCCAGAGCTGATAGCGTTACCCACTAGTATCTTTGCAGAAATGAGAGGGCTGGCTCGTGATGAGACCCCCCTTCCTTTGGCCATGCAACCAAAGGTCACTGCCCTAGTTTGGTGACCAGATGGTGGAAATGTCATACCGCTAAATACCTATGCTCATAATGGGCCGGCTCGTGATGAGACCTCCCATCCTCTTGGTTAGGTCTTGCATTTATTTATTTCATTTTTTTCTTAGGGTCCCTTAGTTTCTTATTGAGAGGATTTTTATTTCCTTCTCGGGGATCCCTTGGGCAAAGCATCTCTAGGTTTTCATTTTCCTATGGCTTTTATCTTTTACCAGCTTCTTTTACCTCCTGGGCCTTTAGCCCCTTCTCCCCACAAGACAAGATGAACCCTGGATGGTCATCCTAATGGCCAGACTAGGGGAATGGGATGGATGAGCGGGGTTTTAAGATGTAAGAGTGATAACATGAGGGGAACGGACGATGGTTCTGCAAACCCCCCTTGGTGGCTAACCAAAACTCATGAATATCAACTTGCTAAGCTACCCTATGAATTACCCCAACAGTGGTCAAGTGGATTAGTGTAAGATCCAAGCAGTTATCTGAAATGAAAGAGATCCAATGCATACATAAGAAGGTTATAATGATCAAATGTGACACATACCATGATACCTCGGACCAATTACCTCATGGATCAAGAGCCTCTTCTGATGCAAGCCCAGGCCGGTAGTGATGGAGGCTGGTACTGTTGACAGGACAAGTCTGGCTGAGAAGAAGAAAAGATGGGCCCTCAAGGACCATGCTCAAGTCAATCTGCTATCGTACTCCATGTCTAGGATCATGTGGGCCTCGAGACATGATCTCCTAGTTATCCGATGATATCGGGGATAACAAGTCCCACACATATCCCAACAAAGAAAATAAATCGATGTCGATAAAATTTTCGTGGACCTATTTTCCAAGAGCATTTCTAGAAAAACAAGAAGGAATTTTGAAAAACTGAGAGAGGTTTTTCTCCAAAATAGGATGAGGAAGAATAACCTCTCTCATTGCTTTCACATGCATCATGAATTGGGAGAATCAAATCCATTTCTAAGAACTATTTTTAAGGATTCCATGTTTTCTTATTTCATTATGTTTTTGCGGTAGCTATTTTGGAAAGATGGAGATGAATTTAGAAACACAAAGAGAGGTTTTTACTCAATACTATATCATATACAATAACCTCTTTCAATTTTCCCACAACTTTCATATTTGTGAAGATAAAAGCATCTGAGTTGACCCCTATTTTCAGTAGTTCAGCCCATCTTTCATGGTAGACAGTTCAAAATTTTCAGGGATTCGTTTTTGTTTTTGACCACGTTGTTCATTTCGACCTCCTGAGTGTTGGGGAGAGTCTGTTTTACATATTGTTATAATTCAAATGTAAAAGGGTTGGTCAATTGAGACATGTTCATAGAATAACATCGAGATTGTAAAGTAGCTAACATAGCCTCCCGTGTTCATAAATCGAATAATATAGTCACAACAGTGACATGATTCATGTGTCATTTATTTTGGTGAAGTGCATCTACCTTTGTTTATGTTTCTCCATTCTTTGTTACAATTTTATGTGTTTCCAATCTGAATTATTCAATAGAAGACCGAAGAACATAATTTGTTGAGACCTACACTTTGTTTCTAGCTTTGACATAATTATCAATGTCTTCTGCTCAATGGTTAATTCCAGGATTATTGATTTCCCTGTTGTTACCTGGTCCTCTCATCTTCTCCTCCAAATCCAAAATCATAATCAAAGAATCCAACAAGATTGCTTACCTTGCCTTGTAGGGCTGTCTGTAGAATTTGTCTTTGATTGAACCCCAGCTTGTGACTCCATTGCCCAAAGACCTATTTCCTCTAATCCAACCAAACCATTTAAAAAACCAAACCCTCTACTTTCTAAATAGCCTAAAATTCCCATCAAACAAATCTACATTATACAGATAGATCCCTCTTTGAGTCTTGGAGGGCTACATCCTTGACTCCAAAGTGGATTTCTAGTTACATCTACCTATTTCTTCTTCAACTTGAGAAATTACAGAGTGATAACATAGTGGCGACCATACTGGGGAGTGTTCCTCAGAAATCATATCAAGTTCAAGATCTGATTACTGATGGTGCACAATGATTAGACACAAGAAGGCTAAATCATCCACATGGAGACTCCAATAAACTCCAGATCAGTTTTAATTCAAAGAATCCACTATAAAAAGAACCTAAAACATGACCAAACCATCTGAAAAGATATGGTATTTAAGTTGGAAGTTTATCTAAGATATGATAGGTTTTATTTTTAATTATTTCTTCCCTTCTCATGATCCTGATCCATATGATACTGCAAAATTTATGAAGAGCATGTTCAACCTAATGAGCCTTAAGCGGTTAAGCCTAGTGTTACGATCCTTGTACATAATTCTACACCTATAAAAATACGAGATAGATACAAGCCTCTTGTCTTACCTCCCATACTCCATGATTTCACTGCCAATTACTTCAAATATCTTCCCAAATTTGATGGAGAATATGGTAACATCACTAGTGAGAAACAAATTCAAGGTTTTGAAAATTATCTTGACCTTTTTGAGGTGGAAAAAAGTGATGTTAGTATTAGGATTTTTTCTTTATCTTTGCAAAGTAGAGCTAAGAAATGGTATAAATATCTGCCAGTTGCAAGCATCAGTGATCTCAATCAATTTGTGAAAGTTTTCTTGGATCAATGGGTGATCAAGAGGAATCCCTTCCTCATTTTGGATGAATATGATCACTTGAAAAGATAGCCACGAGAGACTGTGCAACATTTTTCAACTAGATTCAATCAAGTTTACAGTTCCATGCCTGCTGATATAAGACCACCTCCGCCGAATAGGCGATGTGACCGAAGCTCACCTTCGTTGTGTTCATGAAGAAAAATAAGATGCCACAGAGGCCTTACAGGAAGCAAAAGAGGAAGCGAGAGAACAATGCCGGGTTGCACAGCAAGAAAAAGATGACCTCCAAGGTAAGTTTGTAAAGGATATAGCGTAGATCCAGAAGGAGAAGGAACAACTGCTCAAAGAGTAGATTGGAGGTAAAGAAGCAATCATTAGATAACTTCTCTTTGTGATGGGCTTAGAACATATAGAAGAAGACCCAGTACAAAGGCAAGTAGGGAAGCTTGCCGAAGCCATTCAATAGCTCCAAAAGAGGATAGTTGAACTAGAGTTACAAGTAGTGCGAGATCTAAGAGAAGAAATTGTGAGGAGCGTAGTTGAGAGAATCAAGGAATTAGTCTTGGAATGCAAGAAGCTCAGCAGTCAAAGTGCACATACCTACGAGCACCTTGGAAAGGACCCTGAGATCAGGACACTAGAGTCAAAACTCCAGGAGGAAAAACAACAAGGAACAACAGTGCAAGCACAATTGAAGCTACTATCATTGGTCGGGAGGATGAAAAGAGGCCAAGAATAATGCATGGTTCAACAGCAGGCCCATGGCATTCAGAGTAAGTTCATGGAAGTGACCCAACAACTCGAGCCAGTGCAGAATGAAGCCTGCACACTTTTTGAGGAGATTGAAGGATAAGGTGCACAACTAGAACAAGTAGTCAGCTCAATTGAACAATGATTGGAAGGATCTATCACCAAGAAGGTCATTCAAGAGTTCGTGAAGAAGGAGGTTGTGGCTAAGCAACATGTCGAAGAAGCTCGAGCCAAGATAGAGGCATTTGAGGTAGAGTTACCTAGATTGGAGTGACTCGGGATGAGTCACAGGTGAGTGTTGGGGGCCTGTTGGCCCCTGACCAAGTTTCAAAGAACCTTGGTCACATTTGACCAATTTTGGGACTTCGAGAGGTTGGTTGAAGGTGGAGCGCAATACGAAGAAGAGATCACGGGACCTCAACCCTTTCTTAGGGAATTTTTGGGTTTAGGGTTTATGTAGCGGGTATGGGATGTCGGCCCATGGGCTTACCCATGTTTAGGACCTTTTGTAATGTATAAGTAGAAATCTAGGTGATGTAAGTGAGAGAGATCTAGTGGAGATATCTAGTGGAACTGACTTAGTGTGAAGGTAGAGGCTTTGTGCATACTATGTGTTAAGAACTTGCAGAGCTAAGTACAAGTGATTGTAAGAAGCTTGTGTGCAGATTGCAAGAAGGTTTTGTGCTTAAACCTATCTCGAGGAAGGAGGATCTAACGAGGTGCACACAGATTTCCTATCCTATGCAAAGTAGGTTCTTGTGGATTTGTGCTTGTAGAAGATTGTGAGAAGACAATAAAGAATAGAAGAGTTGGTGGACATAGCTCCACATTGGGGTGAACCACGTATATCCCGTGTTGTGGTTTCTTTGGGCATTATAGTTGTTATGTTATTGAACTGATGTATGCCTAGTGCAATGATATATGTTAGATGAATCTGATATAATAGCTTAGTGCATAGTAGTATGAATGAATGTTATATCTGATCTATTTCTATATGCTAAGTGCGTAGATGTATTAGATCTTGTTGAATACTTCATTGCTCTGTATCTAGGGTTTCGACCTGCTATGTGAATAAGGATTAAATATTGACGAATGTCAACTGTTAAGTGCTCTGTTAGTGTTGTAAATACAGATCTGTGTCCCATCAAGGTTGTAGACACTTGAGTCATGTAACCCCCCTACCTCTACCTCGGGTGAGACTTCACCTACTTCGCAGGTGTTGCTGAAAGCATCAATAGTTAGGGATTTGTTGGTGCGTTGTTAAAGTGTTGAACCCTCGGTTTTCCCCTGTGCCAACAAAAATCATAGGTCACACCACATGCAAGGGCAAGGTAACTAAGACTGAAATTCAGAAAAGAAAAAGTGTAAATGTAGCAATTTTAAGATATCACACATGTGACTGCAATGGGGGAAATACTTGCAGTACCTAGGACAAACAAACAATCACTACCTCAACTCCCTTAGAGGGTTCCCGCCAACAATAAGGGTACTTTCACATTGGGTGGTTGTTGCATGTAGGTTACCATGATTGTTATTCAAACCTTCTCTAGCTAGTTCTGAGACCTAATCAACTAGTCTCGTTCTCAAAAGGCCCTTTCATTGCTTTAATTCTAAATGATAACTTCGATTTAATTAATTCATAAGGAAGCCTCCCTAGGCTAGGAGCCTCTGAGTTTGAAAAGAGAAAGATCAGACCACCTAGGTGAAAATAGTGCCTAGTCTAAGTTTCATTTAGGCTTTCAGGGTCGTGGTTAGGACTTTTCACTTAGTGAGAGTTTGAGTAGCAACATTTTGGCGCTACATTTTATTAATAGCCTTTTTTTATTTGTCGACCAATACAAACAAAGTCTTGCTAATCATTGATTAAATGTTTTCAAAGTTGAATGACATAGATCAACCCAACACTGTAACATAAGAGTCCACATACTTTCATTAAAATATGAAACACAATAGATTCTTTTAATTTAAAAGAGGACAATATCATTACAAAAATATTAAAATTACTACTAGAAAAATAAAATATTGAATTGTAGTGAAATTTAGATTATTCCAATTCAACACTAAAATAACAATTAACTTACGAAAACAATCAAATAATGATGTGTAATAGATGTTAACATTTTCGACTAAAATTTTAAAATTATTAATTAAAATAGTTAAATGACATTCAATTGGATTTAAAGATTTAATTTATCATATGCTTCAACTGAATACTTTAACTAATTAAACTAACCATTACAACTTAATGATTTTAATTGAACTACCAAAACAATAAATAAATTAAATATAGAATATCTATAATCCCAATTCAATTTGATTTGGAAGTTAGAAGTTACTTCTTAGTGTTAGTTGTCCACTTTGACCACTAGATAAAGTGTATCCTTATAATCTTCAAGGTTGTGTGTGAATTAAAATTTGAATGCATAACATTCTGGAATTGTTCAATCATTATGAAAGGTATTTTTTCTTTTTTGATACACTATGTGAATGGATTGCATAATGTGTATGTATATGATTAAAAAGTGGAATACATCATGGTATATGTACTTTGAATTATATTTTCATTGTGTGTGTGTGTTTTCTTAATTTGATGGTTATAAAATCTATCATAATTCAATTTCAATTGGCATGGAGGACAATTATTATTAACTACTATCAATGAATGTAAGATGACTCGTCATTTTTATTTGAAGAAAACCACATCACCTGGGATGACCTACTGGTCAACTATAAGGGGGAAAACTTTCACTTCTCCAAAATCGCTTGGGTTGTTAAATCTGGTAGTATCATCTTATGTTCTATTTTTAAATTCCAATTCCTTGATAATTTCATATTAGTTACAAAATGTTTACGTAACTGTGTTTCTTATGTATTTGGGGTGGATATTATCAGTGAATATTACAGTTTCCCCGGTAGTATTTTCTACGGGATGTTTTCTAGTTTAAAATTGCATTTCCTTCATAATTTCATATTCGTTACAAAATGTTTGAAATTAATTTGAAAATCTAGTTCACAATACTCACTCAAATTTCACAATACTAGAGTACCCTTTTTGGGCATTTTTCACTACCACAACTATCGCTCTCAGATTTATTAAGTGTTAAATATATTTGAATTATGGTGCTACCCAGGTTTGAATGGGGGACCTTCAATGTGTAAGACTGACGTGATAACCGACTACACCACAACAATTGACAATGTTGAATTTAATGGATACTATGTATGAAAGAAAATATGAAAATTGTGTTATCACGCTATAGTTTATAGGATCAACTGATGACTGTAAATTTTATCTCTCTAGTGTTTTTTGTTTTTCAAATGATTTTTCATTCTGCAAATAATTTGAAAAAAAAAAAAAAAAACATAGTGGGGACTCCACTAGGGAGCAAAACTGAACAAATTTTCACCTCACATCTTCTTTTCCCTAGAAGAAAAGTTTTCTTCTGAAATATTGCAAATATGAGAAAGAAGTAATGTTTAGAGGTTTTTAAAAAATTGTGCATATTATTTTCGGATTCGTAAAACTAAAAAGTATATATATAAAAATAAAAAATAAATCTGGCTCCCAAAAGAGCTTATACTCAATCTCACCCAGACACAGAACCTGCGATAGAAATAGATAATCCATAACAGTTACTCAGGAAAAAGACCATTACTGAAGGTTCAGTAAGATGTAATCCCCTTCAGAAGTCCCCTTCTCTTCCAGAGGATCTTGTTTCCATTCAGGATCTCGACTTTGACATCTTTTTTGAACAAAGCCTATTCAGAACAAAATCTGACAACTTTGTGGCTGAAACTGTGCTAGACCCAACCGTCTTGCAACCCTGGACTCCTGAAGTTCTATCTCCCACTGCTAAACTCTAAACCACTCAGTCTGTGCCATCTTACCCCTCCTCATCCTCATCTTTTGTCACCACTCCATCTATCATCCAGGTTATTGTCCCACCCCCTCTTCCTATCATGGAAACCATATATGCTCCCTTGGTGTTGGCTGCACCCCTTCATGCTATGCCCCAAGACTATCAAACAAGACTTCCACAGTTCAATGGAATAGGACCCTTGAGCGCCCAACAACACATTGATAAAATGAATGATTATTTTGACCTATAGGAAGTAGATGAGGCTGACGTTCAAATGAGAGTGTTTGCCCAAAGTTTGAAGAGTGACGTTAAGAAATGGTATAAAGGTTTATGTGATGCCTCAGTCCTTGACCTTACCGCGTTCCAAAGGAGTTTTCTAGATAGATGGGAGGTAAAGAAAAACCCTCTCCAAATCTTGTCAGAATACAAAAACATCAAAAGACATCAAGGTGAGACAGTACAAGATTAATGCACCCATTTCAATAACCTGTACAATGTAATTCCAGCCGATATTAAACCTCCACAAGGTTTAGCATTGATACAATTCCCTGATGGTTTTGATGCCGATATATCATATCAATTAAGGGAAAGAAAATCCACCACCCTGGAGGACATGTAGAAAAGTGTGATAAGTGTGGAGGCCAACCTGTTGGCAAAAAGGGCACAACAGAGGACAGAGAGGAGAGTCAGAATCAAAGAGGAACCTTCCACATCAAATTCTGATTCCAAATTGGATTCCTTGGCTAGAGAAATGGAAAGAATGATGGAGAGACTTACTGTATCCGAAAGAATCCCTCTTAGAGAAAACCCACCAACTCCTCAAATTTGAAATCCTAACTTCAGAAGAAAGCCTCCTCAAATCAGGCAAAGAGATCCTAGGGATCAAAGGGAACAGAGAGGTCCTGATCAATATATTAGACCTCCCCTACAAGAAAATTATGTCAATGAAGGAGAGGAAGTAATTGAAGAACTGGAGGATACTCACATAAACCTCATGGGAATTCATGATAATGAAGCTATTTTCCTTACTTAGGAAGAGAAAGAACTTTTTCTTCTCAATCAAACAAAGGTAAGTGAAGAAGATGAAGACTCCAAACAATAGGCATTTGAAAATGCTATTTTGAATGTGCACCGGCAGTACAATCTATGAAGTAAAAAGACAGATGGAATTTCTCCAAAAAAGGTGACCAAAACAAAGAAGACAGTCAAAACCCAAAAATCCCCTAAGCCTTCTGCTGAGAAGAGCCTTGAGAAGGGTAATGATGAAGTTCCATCAAAAAGAAACCTTCCCATTCTGAAAAGATCATCGCAGTCTGAGGTTTCATCAATTAACCCACCAAATACTTCTGGCCAAAAGATTGTGGTGGACAAATTAGACTTGTTAAGCCAAAGAAGAGCACCTACACCTTTCAGCCTCGAAGGGGAATTAGCCAAAGTAAAAATTCACATTCCCCTTTCTGAGTTGTTGAGAAAAGACGCTTACCATTCATAGGTGATGAAAGTGATAACCATTGAACCTGATATAGGTACGAAGGCCTTAACTGTTGGATCAATGAATCATTCAGATACTGTGAACCTTATAGATGATCAACTTGAACTCCTGTTCGGACCTGAAGTGGATGGTCAGACTGACAATGGTGTTGTCGGTCCTTTTTACATCAATCTTATTATACATGTCCTAATTCTACATAATGCTATGTTAGATTCGATTGCTTCCCATAATATGATGCCTAAAGTAGTGATGGAAAAAATGGGACTTGAGGTTACCAGACTTTACAAGGACTTACACTCATTTGACTCCAATAAAGTTAGATGTATCGGTTTGATCAAGGATCTGTGTATCACACTGGTTCAGATTCCCGGAAAAAGCATGGTCATGGATGTCATGGTTGCAGACATTCCCCCAAAATATGGTATATTGCTATCCCAATCTTGGGGGGGCAAGTTGAAAGGTACTTTGTAGTTGGATATGTCGTATGCCACTGTCCCAGTTTTTGGTCAACATAGAAGACTATACAGAGAAACACTGATGAAGTACATGGTTAGAATCCAAGAAAAACCACATAACTATCCTCTGTACTCTGCACATTCTGAACTAGACTCCTTCATCCTATACAATGATGGCGATATGGGAGAACAAATCATTCAGCCGGAAGAAGATACATTTGGTCCGGATAAAGGCCAAGAAATCATTGAGGCAGAAAGAAAGAAAAATGTGATAACTGAAAATTTGCCAGTAGATTTCCAGAGCATGGACTTTGATGGAGATGTAATCAAAGAAGGAGATGGAGCAGGAATTTGGTTGCACAATCACAAATCTAGGTATTTGGAAAACCATTCTTACAAATTAAATTTTCAATGCATTAACAATATTGTCGAGTATGAAGCCTTGATGCTCGGTTTGAAACTTCTAAAGAAGGTTGGTGCCAAAAAAATTATGGTAAGAGGTGATTCTAAATTAATAATACAAAAAATTAAAATTGAGTATGCAACAAAACACCCCTATCTTAGAGATTATAGGAATGCTTTTCTGGATGCCCTTAAATGTTTCACTGAAGTTGATTTGCAGGTGATGCCTAGGTGACAGAATAATTTGGCAGATGGGTTAGCTACGTTAGCAACCACATGCAAGATACCTTTTTGATCCACTCACCCATACACGGTGGAGGTGAAATGCAGACCAACTGTTTCAGACAACATTAGATATTGGCAGGTATTTGGTAATGATGATCAAATTGAAGATTTTCTGCAATGTAAAAATGATTTCGAGTGTACAAACATAGACTTAGAAAATGAAGATGAAAATGTAAAAAGACCTTCTTGGAAATGATAGTGTAGATAAGAAAGATTCAGGAGAGTTAGGTGATGATGAGATAGAAGTTGATGTTTTGCATTTGAAAAGTACTGTTTTACCTAGGGGTTTAGTTCTTTTAGAGGACTTATTTGATTTTAATGATGTAGCTAAAAAACCGAAAATTGAAGCCAGTGGTCAAGAAGTAGAAGATTGTAATATAGGGATAGAAGAGAAACTCGGGATGGTGAAACTTTCAAAATCATTACCCCTTGAGCACAAACTCAAATACATTGAGCTTTTCAAGGAATATTCAGACGTATTTTCCTAGGGTTACGAAGACTTGAAAGTTTATGACACTAGCATCATACAACATAGGATTCCAATAAATGAAGACCGAAAACCTTTCAGATAGAAACTTAGGAGAGTCAATCCCAAGATACTTCCCCTGATAGAAAAAGAAATAAAAAAAATGTACGATGCTAAAATCATAGTCCCATTACAATTTTCCAAATGGGTTTCAAATTTGGTCCCAACACGAAAGAAATCCGAAGAAATCAAGCTTTGTATCAATTTTCGAAATCTGAATAACGTCTCTCTGAACGACAATTACCCACTACCAAAAATGGGCCACATATTACAAAGGGTAGTCGGATCCAGCCAAATCTCTTTACTGGATGGGCTCTCGGGTTATAATCAGGTCCTTGTTCACCCAGATGATGAAGACAAAACCGCCTTCACAATGCCATGGGGTACTTTCATGTATGTGAAAATGCCTTTCGAGTTGATGAATACTGGAGCCACTTTCCATAGAGCGATGGACATTGCTTTTGTGGAAGAACTCAACAAATTTATTGTCATCTATCTGGACGATGCAACTGTGTTTTCCCAATCTGACGACGAGCACTTACGACATCTCAGACAAGTTTTTGAGAAACGCAGGAAATTTGGGATTTCTTTAAATCCTAAGAAGAGCCTTTTTGAATTAAAGGAAGGTAAACTACTAGGGCACATAATATCCAAGGACGGAATTAAAATAGACCCTATCATAATCGAGGCCATTTAGAAATTAGAACACCCAAGAAATATCAAAGAGTTACAGTGTTTTATCAGAAAAATAAAATTTTTGCAAAGATTCATACCGAACGTGGTTGAGATTCTTAGAAACATCACAAACACGTTAAAAAAGGACACAAAAATAAAATGGGACACCCAGTCCATGCAGGCTTTTGAACAATTCAAACACGCACTCACGCAGGCTCTAGTCCTAATCAGTCTTGACTTCACCAATGATTTTTATCTTTTTTCTTTCACCTCTAAACATACCATTGCAGCAGTATTACTACAGAAAAACAATGAAGGGTATGAATAGCCCATAGCCTTTTTCAGTAAAGATTTAAGAGATGTTTCTTTGAATTATAAAATAATGAAGAAACAAGCTTTTGCCTTGGTGAAAGGCATAAAAGATTTTAGAGTATACGTTCTCCATTCCCACCCCATTGCATATGTTTTGAATGTGGTAGTAAAAGACATTTTAACCAAGGAAAATCCAGACGGCCGAAGAGGAAAATGGATTGCTATCATTCTAGAGTATGACATAGAGATCAAGCCTACTAAACTGATTAAAGGTCAGGGTCTAGCAAAGTTAATGGCTGAATTAAATTTCCATGCTCTTGACATTAATTTCTTAGCTGCAACAGATGAACAAGGTGAGCAGGCGACTCCAAGTGTGAGAGAGGTATTTATCAACTCTCCATGGTACGCAGACCTAATATTTGTTTTTCTTAATTTGCAAACTCCCTCTGGTCTAACCAAGAATAAAGCTAGGTTTTTGAAATTGAAAGCATTAAAATTTTGTGTTCTAGAAGGCAATCTGTATTGGAAAGATCCTGGAGGCATTTTCTTAAATTGTCTATTGAAGGATGAAGCTGACAAAATACTGCAGGAGTTTCATGCAGGAGACTGTGGTGGTCATCTTAACTGGAAGGCCACAACCAACAAAATCCTCAGAGATGGATTCTATTGGCCAACTCTATTCACCGATGTGCATCATAAAGTGGCTTCATGTCATCAATGTCAGTTGTTTGAAGGAAACAGGAAACTTCTTCCTCTACCCCTGAAACCGATCTCTGTTGAAGCCCCTTTCCAGCAATGGGGATTAGACTTCATCAGAGAAATACATCCTCCTTCTTCGGGCCAACATAGGTGGATTCTTACTACCATGGATTATTTTACAAAATGGATCGAAGCAGTACCAAGTAGGCAAGCCACTGATTTTGTCATTATTAAATTTCTTGAAAATAATATCTTGTCTCATTTTGGATGTCCTAGAAAAATTATAACTAACAATGCAACTACTTTTCGAGCTAAGAAACTCATAGAATTCTGCAACCAATATCATATTGGCTTGGGACACTCCACTGCTTACTACCCTCAGGGAAATGGGTTGGTAGAATCATCAAATAAAACCATGGTAAACATTATCAAGAAACCTTTGCAGGAAAACAAGAAGTCGTGGAATAACAAGTTGGTTTTTGCACTATGGGCCGACAGACTGACCACCAAAAGTTCAATCGGGATGTCACCATATCAGCTGGTCTATTGCACAGATGCAGTCTTTCCCACTTCCTTAGGAGTCTCTGTCATGAAATTGCTACAAGACATGCAAGATGAGCCAAACGACTCCCAAAGAAGGATCAACTAGATGATCCATTTGCAGCAGTCCAGGGAAGAAGTATACAACAAGACTCAGGTAGTCCAAGAAAGCATTAAGAATATTTTTGAGAAAAGAACCAAAGAAGATGATTTTGAGCTAGGATATTTGGTGCTGAGATGAGATTCCCGAAATGAAGACAAGGGATAGCATGGAAAATTCGATAGTCTGTGGAAGGGACCATACATGATCCAAGCATTCATAGGAAATAACGCTTTCTTGCTAAACAACGTGATGGGACAAATCTTCCAGGAGGACCTGTAAATGGAAGAATGTTGAAGCATTATTCATCGCCTCAGTAGAGACCTAAAGTCACACTTTCCATTGTACAAACCATTTTTTATTTTTCTTGTGAGTTTTTGAGTGAATAACTTTGTCCAGTTGGTTGAAGCCTGAAGAGAAGGCCCTAAGCCGTTGACCACTATTTTCTATTTTTCGAAAATAAAACCAATCAAGCAACGAAGGTGACTAGGGAGGAAGTTTCAGAACATTAGGAATCAGGATTCTTGGCACTTCACAAGGAGAGTACCATCCCCAGGTGGAGCCGTTGTTATCACCCTATAATTTATAGGATCAACTGGTGATTGGAAATGTTATCTCTCTAGTGTTTTTTGTTTGTCAAATGATTTTTCATTCTGCAAATAATTTGAGAAAAGAAAGAAAAAAGAAAAGAAAAAAGAAAAGAAAAAGAAAGAAAAAAGAAAAGAAAAAAGAAAAGAAAAAGAAAGAAAAAAGAAAAGAAAGAAAAAAGAAAAGAAAGAAAAAAAAAAAGAAAAAAGAAAAAAGAAAAAGAATTAGAAAAGAGGGCATAAAAGAATTTCAATAAGAGCCCCATGCAATAACAGTGACTTGGTCCATACCTTTCAAGCATGGCCAAGTTCTTTTAAATTGATGTTTATAGGAATAATGAATAAGCTTGGCTAAACTGTTTAATCTTAGCCAAGTGATCTAGGTTAGTTAGTGAATAAATCTGGCCATACTGTCTAATCTTGGTCAGGTAGCCCCAGGATAGAGTAAGTTCTTAGCCCAACAGTTTAATCTGGGCTAATTGTCATAGGAAGTTATGTTATATCATAGGGTAGTTTGCTTGATTTAAATAAAACCAGCTCCATGATCAATGTTGGACCATGTTTTGGATGCTCGAAAAGTTGTTTGCCTAACCCCTTGCTGATATAAAGATGTAAAGGCTTGGGAAAAACCCATGATATTCTCTTATCCTAAGTTTTTCAGGGCGCATAAACTTTTGCGCCCACATTTATGCATCGCTCATCTATCAACGACCCAGATGATCACGCCTAGATCTACAGTGGACAAATCTTTCTGGACCCCCCTGACCGTTCTACCTTTAATGGAGGGGGGGTCCAGAATTGCTGATAATGCATGTGTGCATCTAGACGGCCCAAGTCTCGGCACTCAGATCTACGGTCTGTATTGGATTCTGGACCCCTCCATCCATTCTGCCTTTAATGGAGGGGGGTGGGTCCAGAATGTGTGATAAAGATCGAGCATAGATATATGGTGGAGAGCAAAGCACACAGATCGATGACTGAAGGTGTTTTTCAGACCCCCTCGATTGATCTACCTTTAACAGTGGGGGGGGGGGAGTCCGGAACAGAATCTTACCCTAGCGGGCCCCCTATCAATACGTGGAATAAATCTATTGGTGTTGAGTCCCACCACATCCTACTGTCTGACATACCTCATCACCTCATGACGTCATCATCCACCTTTCCAAAAGAGTCACATCCCATAACTTCGTCAGTCCTTCTCCCTCATTCACTCATGGCAAGTCCCCTCACCATGATTTTTTCCCCCAATCGATAACCGCCACATCACCCATCCATATCCCTTAATCATTGTCACCTGGCATCTCACATTCTAAACAACCCATTGGCCATTTATTACTGGATAACTTATCCGTTAACCAACGGACCTATCCCCCGCGCCCAATGGATACCTGTTTACTCAAAATTACCCTCACTCTTCATTCCTTCACCATTTACCCACTCATCGCACCAGAGAATTTACCTCATTTTCTTTTCCGTTACAGTCAATCGCCCCCATCTACAGTCATCCCTGCTAACATTGTTTTATTTGCAGGTATTGTTACAGTAATTGTGCCAAAATCAAAATGAACAGAAGGAGAGGAGAATCCGTTTCTCCCGCCTCCTATCGATATCGACAGGATTCCACTGGCCGACAAAGATTACTTAATTGCAGACACTAAGTGCAATTTCGACTTCACAGACCTTCAATCATGGCTTAAAGAAGTCTTCTTGGACTAGAATGACGAAATTGGACTCTGGGAGTCCAACCTACCCCTGTACCGCTTCCCCCAGATTCACCATTTCCCAGAGTTCGCCCTCAAGTGCAAATCCCGCTATATTCCTGAGCAAAGAGCCATCGTATCCTCCTCCAGGGAATTTCTTTTCCTCATCACACTAGAAACCATTGACCAAATGATGCAAATATCCCGAGCTGATTCCACATCACCTTTTGACCTTGAAATCCTTACAGAGTTATACCAGAAGTTGACATTTCCTCAAAGAGCTCAAATATTTGAGCTTTTTCTTCCACGGTCCACACAACTCCCCGCTACAAATCCCCCTTATTCTTCCTCCATGTTCTCAACCAAAGTAAACTAGGTTATCACGTCCCTATGTGCCTTGTTGGGTTATTATTCAGATCAGTGGGTAGATGAACCCATTCTGGGATTTTTGTCTGTCTTCTCCACTGATGAGAAGCCCACTACATAGTTTGAATTCAACACGTTCCTGGAGAACAACATTCACGAGCAATTCATCAATTTTTCCATAGAAGGCATGTTCCGGTATTCTTCAATACTGACATACCTGTTCATTTTCTTCCAAGTGGACAAATTTTCTTTTTCTATGCAGAAGATGGACAGAGATGGAAAACCCTAGGCAGTAGCCACATGGACTTCTTTTCTAATACATAACTCCACAGAATTCAGTTTCAAGCAATTCATCGATCAATTCTACCACCCAGTGGTGAGTATGCTAAGTGGCAAACCCGAACCCAAGATTAATGATGAAGTTCAGAGGATCCTACATCTCTCGGATCATACAAAGACTGGTGATTGGTACCTGTACCAAAATCACATTGAGATCAAAGTCTATGTGTGCGAGTTGGCCCCATATAAACTACCCAAATACTTACTTGTCATAATTTTTTCTCTGGAACATATAAGGCAGATGATAAACTCAGATGATGTTCACTTTGTGACTTTAAAGAAAAAGCAACAACTCATAATCAAAGGGAAGATTGGGTCTTTCAATGCAACAATCGAGGTGTCGGGGAGGAAGTAGACAGGCTACTGAAGGAAATGAAATTATTCATGAGTTTCACATGGCATTACGATCCATGCGGGATCATTTCAGAGATGAGGATAAAAATCAAGAATATCTCGTATGTCCACGAATCTAGGCCTGGGGTAGAGAAATTTTCAAACCAGATAGGATGGGAACCAACCACTTTGGTTGAAACAGAACAACATGACCCCCCAGCCACTGTATCAAAGACAACCACCCCATAGGCTCCAAAGGAGAAAAGGCCTAGGCAGGATCTGTCACCTCCAGTTACTGATGTGTCATTAGAAGAATTTCGACTGCATACCAAGAGGCCAAAAACCAATCTAGCTCCTGACCTGGCTAGAGAAGAGGAAATTCCATCCACTACAGTGACAGAGGTCGATTGGTCTCTCCTCAACACAAGAAGAAAGCCGATTATAACCACTGTGGTACCAAAGAAGACTACATATACTCCACCAATCAACTAGCCAGGAAAGACAGGACCAAAGCTAAGCATCTTTGAGAAATATGACTTGATCAAGAAAAAGAATCAAACTCTGACCAACAACACATACGCCCAATTCTGGAAGCAAATGTCGTCTGCACAACACAGGTTGCTATCGATGTTTGACATAGAGAAGGGTAGAATGAACATGGCATTCCTCCATGCACAGGTACCAGACCCTAAGGTAATCATCGATTACAAAAGGGCCACTTTGAATTCCAGACTAAGGACGTGCATCCCGCTGATCAAATGGATCTGTACAGGCAGACTGGAGAAATGGTTTCTTCCACGCTAGCACATACTTCCACTACTTCCTCCAGGTTACAAGTGTCTCTGAACAACATCCAGACACATTTGAAGATGGAGAAATATCATCCTTTGCCAAGGATAACAAGATTAAGATGCTAGAGGAAATGGTCCTCAAGATCGGGTATGATCCCTCGAATGTGAAAACAATCGAGGAGATGATCAAGAAGAAAGATGCAGACATAGCATCTTTGAGGAAACAATTGAAGCTGCCACCAACGGTAGACTCATAGACAAAGTAAATAGCAGAGACAGAAGGAGAAAAAACGATATGCTTAAGTTAATCATGGAATAGAGTGCACAAGTAAAGGAAATGGAAGCTGAGATGGAGAAGCTAGTAAAAGAGAAAGAACATTTGAAACCCATGGAAGTCATTCCATTGAGTGCAATTCCACTCTCAGAAGTGAGCACAACATCACTAGCAGAAGTTCCATCGGCAAATCCACTGACATCTCTGGAAAAGATGGTTGAATTGGCCAAATCTATGGAAGAGATGAACCTACAGGAGACAAAGATTAGTAGGCTCAAAAAGGAGATTGAGAACCTTCAGGAACTCAAATCGTCTTAGAAAAATAGCTTCTCCAAGGAAAAAATAGGTGTCAGACCAGCTCAAACAAGAGTTACAACAACTCTAGAAGCAAACAATGGCAGCTAAAACACTGGCCAAAGTCAAAGAAAGTGTTTGGACAGACATCACCAAGTCTATGAACTAAATATGGCCAATGATACAGATTATGTTTGAGAAAAATGAATTGGTGCAAAGAAGTAAACAAGCCATTGAGAAGATCAGATCATAACTGGGAGAGATGCCCACACAGGCTAATGAAATCATCAAATTCTTGAATTCTAAAACCAGAGAGGAGTTGGAAGAGCTGAGAATTGAGGATAGAACAGAGACCATCCTTGAGGTCAAAAGAGTCTTGACCAAGAGAGGACTG